>PVJD01006733.1:0-94020 GCA_004026545.1 Mormoops blainvillei | reverse complement strand
TAAACTCAAAACACCCTAGCTTTGTCCTTTGTAATCCTGCAATCACTACACACATCTGAATGGACATTAAGCACTTGAAAATTTGCATTGGATATGCAGCCTTCTGAGATGCGTCTAATATGCACACTCTAATTAACTTTGCTACCACACCTGGGCCTAGCGTCTCTGGCTATAAGCACATTTTCAAGGGGGATTTGAACGGCAATTCATTAATTTGGTGTTATTCTCCAAAATCAACAACAATAAAAACATACAAAGGAGAGACAGATTTGATGACTAATTCAGCCTAGAACTAGGACATCTGCCATGAAGCTAAACTGGGTTTGCGTTGGCTTTTATTTTGAAACATTATTTTAAAATCCCCAATCTGTTTAATTTGAAGCGGTTTGGGAGCAGGGAAAGGTGTTTGAATATCAGAGTCTCCCCAGGACGCAGGTCGATTTCCCAAAGGCTCCTAGGGAAGGCAGAAGAAACACAAACAGGAACAAGAAAAAGAGGCGGCGGCATCATCAACACAAGCACTGGAATTTAAATCATACTACCTACCCATAAAATTGAAATTTGGGATTTTCATTTTTATAGCTATTTATTCTTGGGAAGTTAATGAACCACTTTTACTATCAGTTTTCTCATCTATAAACTGGGTATAATAATATTTACCTGACGGAGTTTTCAGAGGATTTTAATAAAATGTTTGTAAAGAGCTTAGCACTAGTTCTGGTCTATAAGAGGCAACCAGTAACTATTACTCGATTCTGAATATAAAGAGAGCTGGTAATGCACGCCTACACATTTAAATTTAGAGAGATTGAGCTTGCATATTGCTGAGATAAATAAAATTTCACATATAACTGCCAGTCATAATCTCTGCATTTATCTGCTCTAAAAGCATAATAAACAGTTTCAGATAGGCACTCACATACAGGAAAAAAGGACTGAATAAGCTTTATTCAACTCCATCAAAACCACACTAAATAATAATTCACACTGGGTGAAAAGAATGCTTTCAGAGCCAAGAGATTTTCAAGATAGGACCCCAGCCCTCCTTTCTAGAACATTGCCTCCTCTACAATTCTCCATTACCTAAAGACGCTTAGTGTAATTGTTATTGGATGTTAATAAATGTAGCAATATGAATAGAATAATTAGTAGTAACTTGGCAAAATTCACCTATAACATAACTCTTACCAGTTGAGAGCATACTGCTTTGTAATCTTATTTAAATTACCTAATTTTGTTTATTTATTTATTACTTCCTTATGAGAATTCACACTCCCTGTTTTATGTGGAAAAAATTAACATTAGTTATAAACAGTAAACCTAATCCTGTGTAACAATGTAAAGAGGCTATGTAATTGATGATGCTGAATCTTATTTTAAAAAATCAGATTTTCATAATGTGTGGAGTGGATGAGTGTAGCTTTTCAACCTTCAGCATGAGCCAGGATAAGGACAAAGACAGGAGGAAGACGGGGCAGCGACAGTGAGGTGATGTCATTACTGGTTTTGGCATTGTCCTCAGCATCCTCTCTCTGGTCGCTGGTTCTTTGGTCATCTTTAATGCTGGAATCTCAGCTTTGTATAGCTAATGAATGAATCTCTTTCTTGAACTGGACAGGACCCATTAGCACTCTCAAACCGACTTACATGCCTTTTAACTCTATATCCCCAACAAGGAAAAACCACAGGCAGGCAGTTTCCCTCAGTGTGTGCTGGTTCAGGAGGGACAGTGTCTTTCTTGACTTGCCATCGCATACTTCACAGCAAATCAGCCAGCTCTCAGTTCCGCGCTGAGTCATGACAACTGCTACATGGGATCCTAGTGCCTTGAATGAGAGATAATCCTCTCAACTTCCCTCTGTCAAAGTGGCTCATACCCACAGCAAACGGTACAGTCTGATCAAGGGTCCAGGTTTCCAAGATATAAACTGGAATAGTAGTCCTGTTTCACAGCATATCTACCTCCAAATTAAGGACCAAATGTGAAGATTATAACATTTACATATTTCAGAACAAAATGACTGCTTCTGGGTTGCAATTTAAAGATAATTTGTCTTGTTTCTGGTGTCCTACCATCCATCCCTCATCTCTCTCTCTCTCTCTCTCTCTCTCTCTCTGTATCTATCATCTATCTATCTATCTATCTATCTATCTATCTATCATCTATCTATCTATCTATCTATCTATCATGTATCATCATCTATCTATCATCTATCATCATCATCATCAGCCTATCAATCAGTCACCAAATACATTCTGTACAACCCCCGTGAAATGTTGAAATATCTTTTGCACTGTGAACACTAACAATATACAGGTGATACCTCATACCCTGGGAGCAGGTGCGAAAGCCCAGGGAGAGAATGTAGTAAATAAAAGCCTGTGACCAGAATATTTAGAAAGGCTTACACAGTATAAGTGAAGATGAAAGTTTCTATTGCCTATTGTTTCTTCAATTTCTACTCTCTGGCTTTGAACACCATTAAATGATTTTTCAATTGGAAATACCGATTTATGCTCTTTAAATCTCAGAACCTTATACTTCTTTTACAGGAGAGGTGTCTCTACATTCTATTTAAATGATCCCCATACTTTGCCACTTTGAAATAAAAATGGGGCTTCTGTTCTTTTCATTACTCTGCTTGTCTCCTCTATAATAATTTCCTATTATCATAAAATAGATAATTTCCATGTAAGATTTCTAGTTTTTGAAAATTAATTTTTATTTCTGACACCACATATTCAGGAGAGCCAGGGTCTTTGATCTGACACTTCACAACTTTCACTTCTTTTTTTTTTTCACAGTACCTGTCATTTTGACTGAACTTACTACATTCCTTTGCTTTGGATATATTCTTGATCTCTCCTTGTTCTTGAAATCCCCTTTGGAGGAAGCAGAAGAAATGCCATAGCTTTTATTATTGTTGAGTTATCCAAGATGTATACTATGCCCTTCTATAAACTACTAGTAAAACAAGTATTCAAAAATGTGAAAAAGTTTTTAATTTATGCTTGAAAAGAACAATCAGAATGGATACTTTGAGACTTCAAATTATTTTATAGTTTCGAATGTGCACGTGTGTTTATGCATGAGTTTATTACATGGGGAGGAAAACCCTCATTATTTCAGTGTTTAAGATTGTTAATTTTCCATCCTGGTCCTTATTGGAAATGTAAACTCTCAACTGCTTTTATCATCGCAGTTTCATTGTTGTCTGTTTTACATGTTAATCTTGTGCATAAAATTTTAAAGGAAAAATATTCTTCTGCCTACAAAAAGAAAGCTTGATGCACCATGGGCTTTAATAAAAGCTGGTAAAATCACTCTTCCACATGGTTGACATTGTCCTTTTAACAGAATTTTAGGATGCATCCATTTCAACTAATACATGTTGCATACTTTTAACTTCATATATTGCATCATATAATTCCATTCATAAAAATATTTTTTCTAGACTCTCTGTATTTTACATAATTATAACTCTAATCTTTTTTCCCTTGGTGATTCATCCTTGTAAAAGATCTTTCAAGTCACATCTGATAAAATTTAGGGTTAGCCATTTTACTGGTACTAAACAAACCTGCTGCCGTCTGTGACATTTCCATAGCTTCTCACCTAAGAAGGCTTCTAAACCCAGTTCCGTGCTTTATGCTACATTCTTCTCCTTTTAGTAGCTTGATTTATTTTAGCATTTCCTTCAGTTTCATTTCTCCTGACACTCCTAGGTTGTCATGTTAGACAACTTCAAAATTAGGTCAGTTTTAAAATAAATTTTCCAGTGTTAACCTGGTTTTATTTGGTGCATGTCTTTTCTTTACAGTCATCACATTTACAAAAACACAAAAAAATTAACTATAAATATGTCCTAAATATGTATTGTTTTTCTGAAATTCAAATTACCTGATTATTGGCATTCTGTATGGCAACCCTATCTTTCTCAAAACTGCCTCCAAAAATTTCCAAAATTAACTTTTCCTCTTATTCTTTATATTGTTTTTTAGATGTATTAATTATGCTAATTTTCTATCATTCCTCCATTAAATGATATTCAGGATATAGGGATAAGTCAATAAAAGAGGAAAAGACTGAAAAAAAGAACAGAGGAATACAGGAAGGAACACGAGGCACTTATTAAAAAACATGTATGAGCCAAGCCCACATGGATAAAAAAGCAATGTGAGAAAACTGTGCAAATAACACTGCTATGAACATTAGGGTGCATAGGTTCTTTTGAACTGGTGTTTCAGGATTCTTAGGGTATAATTCCAGCAGTGGAATTGCCAGAGAAAAAGGCAATTCCATTTTTGATTTTTGAGGAAATCCCATACTGTTTCCCACAGTGGTTGCACCAGTCTGCATTCCCACCAACAGTGCACTAAGGTTCCCTTTTCTCCACATCTCTCCAGCACTTGTTGTTTGTTGATTTATTGATGATGGCCATTCTGACTGGTGTGAAGTGATATCTCATTGCGGTTTTAATTTGCATCTCTCTGATGGCTGGTGATGCTGAACATCCTTTCATATGTTTCTGGGCTCTCTGTATGTCCTCCTTGGAGAAGTGTCTGTCCAGGTCCTTTGCCCATTTTTTTAATTGGATTGTTTATCTTCCCAGTGTGAAGTCCTGTGAGTTCTTTATATATTTTGGAGATCATACCCTTGTCTGAGGTATCATTGGCAAATATATTTTCTCATACAGTTGGTTCCCATTCATTTTGCTGAAGTTTTCTTTAGCTGTGCAGAAGCTCTTTAATTTGATGCAATCCCGTTTGTTTATTCTCTCCTTTATTTCCCTAGCTTTAGGGGGTGTATTGTTGAAAATATTGTTCCATTGAATCTAAATTTTTCTGCCTACATTTTCCTCTAGGACTTTTATGGTATCACAACTTATATTTAAGTCTTTTACCCATTTTTACTTTATTTTTGTGGATGGCGAAAGTTGGTGATCATGTTTCATTTTTTTGCATGTAGCTGTCCAGATCTCTCAAAACCGTTTGTTGAAGAGGCTATTTTTACTTCATTTTATGCTCCTGCCCCTCTGTTGAATATCAATTAACCATAGAGACATGGGTTTATTTCTGGGCTCTCTATTCTGTTTCATTGATCTATATAGCTGTTCTTATGCCAGTACCAGACTGTTTTGATTACAGTGGCCTTGTAGTATAGTTCGGTATCAGGAATTGTGATTCCTCCTACTTTGTTCTTCTTTCTCAAAATTGCTGAAGCTATTTGGGGTCGTTTATAGTTCCATATAAATTTTTGAAATGTTTGTTTTATATCTGTGAAATATGTCATTGGTATTTTAATAGTGATTGTGTTGAATCTATAAATTCTTTGGGTAGTATGGACATTTTGATGATGCAAATTCTTCCAGTCCATAGACATGGTATACGCTTCCATTTATTTGTGTCTTCCTTAGTTTCTTTCTTCAGTGTTCCATGGTTTTCTGAGTACATGTCTTTTACTTCCTTAGTTAGGTTTATTTCTAGGTACTTTATTTTTCTTGGTAGTAAATGGGATTTTTTCCCTAATTTCTGTTTCTAATATTTCATTGTTGGTGTACAAAAATGCTTTCAATTTCTGAAGTGCCCATCAGTAAATGAGTGGATCAAAATACTGTGGTACATTTACACAATGGAAAACTACACAGCAGAAAGAAAGAAGGAGCCCCTACCCTTTACGACGGCATGGATGGAACTGGAGAGCATCATACTAAGTGAAATGAACCAGGCAGTGAAAGACAAATACCATATGATCTCACCTATAAGTGGAACCTAATCAGCAAAACAAACAAGCGAGAAAAATAGAACCAGAGATATGTAAATAAAGAACAAATAAGCAGTGACCAGAGGGTAGGGAGGAGGGGGAAAACAGGGGAAAGAACAGGAAAGGTCAGGTCAAGGAACATGTATGAAGGACCCATGGGCAAAGACAATGGGGGGGGATTGAATGTGGAAGGTAGGCGGTGAGTATAGCAGGGGAGAGTAATGGGGGAAAAATGAGGACAACTATAATTGAACAACAATAAAAAAATAAAAAAAATAAAACTATGCAGAGATTGCAAAAGAATGTTACCCTAAGAGATAGAACAATGTATAATCAAATAAGTGGGGTCATTGTTGAAAGCAGTTAACAATGTTTAAAACAGTCATCATTGTTGTAAGCAGTCAAAGGCTGAAGGAACTTTTGAAGTCAAGGAGACACAGCTTCTATGCAGTTGAGTGAACCGGGTGTGGTGGGTCATTAGACATTGTCATGTAGGTATAGGCTCACTGGTATTGTGAATACCCAGGCTTGGATCAGGGAGACAGTGAATTCAAGGACTGCCAGTAAACGAGGGTAATAAATGTAATGAGGCAGTGGCTATACTGGCATTTATTAGGGCCAGAGTTGTTTCTCCAAGTCTGTCAGATTTCAAGGTCCAAACTTTTCATTACTTTGGACCCACATAATGAACTCCATTTTTTTATGACCTATGCCCTTGCATAATCAAAAGTCTTAGTGTCTACTCACAAAGTACCACTTTCTCTCCTTTTCTTTGTGGAATATATATTTCTTAATCAGATTTTAAGTGTATTTCATATTGATTTTTATGATCATTTTATTAATTGAGATTAGCAACACATTCTTTGTCATAAATTTTAAAATATTTTAGTTCTTTTTTTTAGGTCTCCCCACTTGATTGCTTTTGACTATAGTAAGATGTCCTTTTATAAGTTACATATTTTATTGAGTTTAAAATGATTTTTACTGTATTCTACTCCTCTAAAATACCTTAGACATAAATATAAATTCACCCTTATTATTATTTTTGTTTTTATTCATTTTTTATTAACTATGAAATATATCAGGAATTTATCTTGGTCTTTGGTTTGAAGTAAGAAATTTAGGGGGTTTCCACTATCTCTTATAACCAGCCTTCTCTGTTAATATGCACAAAACCTACTCCATGACTATGTCAACAGGTCTTTATTGTACTTAGTGCAACTCTTAACTGGGACTTAAATGTACCACAGTTCTTCCTTTCACTACTAAATGCAATGTGCAGAAAGATTCTTGAGCAAACATGGGATCTTTCCTCCCTATAATAAACCTTAATTCTCCTAATTGGAAAACGTTTCCATAAAATGTCATACCTATGATTTTAAATACTGTACTGCAAATATAGTATGTGGAACATCTCTGTTGAGGCCCTGCCATTTGATGGATTGTGTGACTTTATAAAAGCTCCTTATTTATAACATGAGCATAGTATTGTCTAGCTCACAAAGTATTGTAGAAATTAAGGAGTATGAGGAATATGGGATTTCACATCTACGAAATGGGAATAATAATTGTGCCTGCCTTCTAGGGCTGTTAGGAGACAACAAATGAATCAGTACATGTTCAACACCTAGAAAAGTACCTTACGAGTAAGAGCTCAGTACATTTTTACTAATCTCTGCTCTTGAGTCTTGATATTACATGCTCTTCATTTTACAGCAGTAGCATCACATCTTATCTTTTTATCCTTTATTGATTTGCTAAGTAATATGTGTATATTCAGGAGTTAGCAAAAGTAGGTTTGTAGGTGTGAGTACATGAAACAAAGTTTATTCTTGTATTATTATTTATTAATTATTGCATTGTTTTCCATATGAACAGCTGTAAACCTACTTTATCCCACCTCTGTGTATATATATGTGTATGTGTAAGACATATAGATATATTTTTTCCTTTTCTGCTTTGTATTCTTCTGTGTGATTGTCTTCTCTTGATTTTGTCATACTCCAAATCTTTTCATCAATATTTCTAATTTTCCTTCCTTTTACACACATCCTTAAATACTGACTTCTAAGACTCATTGAAGAAACTCTTTTTATATATACAACCCATTTAATTGAAGAGGAATATAGGTCACAGATATTAAGTAAAACACTACAAATCATATTACCCTACTTATGAACAGTATGAGAATCACATTATTGATTTTTTCTAATTAAATACAATCTAGTTAAATACTTCTAGTCACAACATAGTTTAATTTAGTATAATGATTGCAGACACTTCACATTTTCTTATATATTATATTTTGGTGTATTGATTTAATCAAATATGTTCATTTTAATCTGTTAACTCTCAAATTATGACTCATGACTCATTAGAATATCATAAAAATCACTGTAATGGATTAGCCCAGGATTAGTTCAGAATAGAATAGAATAGAATAGAATAGAATAGAATAGAATAGAATAGAATATTATGAAATAGGGCAGAATATAGCAGATTGTCATCATGTATTGTAAAGGGATATAGGTCTGTTATTTTATAAAACTTTTTTTATATTCGAGTTTCTACATGAGTGACTGTGTATATGTGTTTGTGTATTACTGTGGGGCATTGTACAATAAATTTTGGAAGACACTGGGATGCATTGTTGTTAGCCTTCTAAAAACAGTAGATCAGGAACACAATATTGTTGTGTCATGTAAATTAGTGTTAAAAACAAAGAATTGTTATTGAGGTTAAAAACATAGCAAGACACAGATTGTTCTGCTCTAAATCTGTGTGCCTACTTAGTTAACTATGATATCTGTGTGTATCATAAAAGGATTTGATTTATCTATAGCAAATTGCTTAATCCCAGATGGTTCCTAGTTACCACTGGTCCAAATAATTTTTTTTCCCTCTATCATTCACTGTGTGCTCACAGAATCCCGAATCACTTTATATTGTTTATGTCCTTAACATGATCCGAATGATATGAATTGGATTAATTTCCTGAGTAAAAGACTACCGAATTAAAATTCTAGATAGAAATATGTTGGCTTTGAGATTGTCCTCTCATGATTCTCTGTTCCTCTGCTTATATTAGTACAATAATAAAAGTGAGGTAGAGTCACTGAGCCTCTATCATTGCTACCTATTGGTTGATACAAAATTTTAATAACTAAATAAAAAGTTTTAGTGCCATTAATTTTTCTTAGTCTATTTTGAAGTTCTGTTCTTAGATGTGGACATACTTGGGATTTTGTTTTCCTGTTGATCACAACTTTTATAAATATAAAATCCCCTTTTTTATCTATGATATTTCTTATCTTGTCATATAATTTCTTTAATATTAATGTTGTACACTAGTTACTTTATGGTTATTATTGGCATAATATATCTTTTCCTAAACTTTTACCTTCACCTATGTGTCTCTATATTTAAAGTATATCTCTTTCAGAAATTCTATGGTACTAATATTTGATTGTGTGTGATTTTTTAAAATAAAAATAAGTTCATTACATTTAATATAGCTATTGATTTTGTATTTAAGCCCAAATACTTGCTTTTTGTATGTTTTTCCCCATCTCATTTTTCTTCCTCTGTTTTTTTCATGCCTTCTTTTGGATTATTCTAATATTTTTGGATAAATTTTATTAGCTACATGGATTTTTACTCAAATTGTTTTATTATATTTTATTGGTTGCTCTAGGAATCATAAAGCACATCTTCTAATTATCCCAATGTAAAGTTATCATATCACTTCATAGTCACAGTTTTAAAATATATGAACCTTACAATAGTATAATTAAATGCGTCATTACCCAAACATTGGATATTAATATCATGCATTTCATTTTTACAAACAATATAAGTATGAATTACAATGGTATTATTTTCTGATTTGAAAAGTAATTTGTTTTTACATTATTTAACAGAAAAAATGTAGTCATATTATTTACCACTTATATTCCATTTTTGGTGTTAACTTCTATTTTTATTGTATTTTTTCCATTACAATTTATTCCCCTTATACCCACTTCAGCCCCACAAACACCACGCTCTTGTCCATGTCCATTAGTCCTTTTTCCTTTTTGCTTGACCCCACCAACCCCAACCCCTCCCTGCCATAACTTTCATCCTGCTATCTATGAGTTTGTCTCTATTTTGCATGTTATTTCAGTTTGTTCATTACATTTCATGTATCAGTGAAATCATGTGGTATTTGTGCTTCTCTGAATGGTTTATTTCACTTAGCATAATGTTCTCTAGGTCCATCCACACTGTTGCAAAATGTAAAATTTTCTTCTTTTTTATGTCTGAGTAGTATTCCATTGTGTAAATGTCCCATTGTTGTTTTATCTACTCACCTACTGATGGACACTTGGGCTGCTTACATACCTTGATGATTGTAAATAGTGCAACAATGAACATAAGGGTGCTTGTGTTATTTTGATTTGGTGTTTCAGGTTTCTTCAGATATATTCCCAGAAGTGGGATCACTGGGTCAAAGGGCAGACCCATTTTGCACCAGTCTGTATTCCCACCAACAGTGCAAAAGGGTTCTCCTTTCTCCACTTCCTCATGCACACTTGTTTGTTGACTTGTTGATGATACTCATTCTTACAGGTGTGCGGTGATATTTCATTGTGGTTTTAATTTGCATTTCTCTGATGATTAGTGACATTGAACATATTTTCATATGTCTATCAGATATCTGTATGTCTTCTTTGGAGAAGTGTCTATTGAGGTCCAATGCCCATTTTTACTTGGATTGTTTCTTTATTTGGTGCTGAGTTTTATAAGTTCTTTACAAATTTTGGATGTTAATCCCATATTGGCATATGTCTTCCCCCATTCTGTAGGTTGTCTTTTTATTTTATTCACAGCTTCCTTTGCTGTACAAACAGAGGGGGATTAAGGTTGGTTGAGGCCCTGGGCGCAGAAGAAAATATTGGGTCCCTTAAAAAAAAAGAGGAAGACCTTAATATAATAATAAAAATATTAACCATATTTTTAAATAAATGAAAAATATTATGTACTTTTAATGTTTTATTTCCAATAAAATTTGAATATAATATATGTATTGCACATATGAAACCAAACTTGGTGTCTTTAGAAAAAAAGTGTAAAGCTGGGGTTTTGTGAGGCCCTTCAGAAGTCGGGGCCCAGGGCATGTGCCTGGTGTGCCTGCTGTTAAATCCGCCTCTGTGTGCAAAAACTTTTTAGTTTGTTGCAGCTTCATTTATTTACTTTTCTTTTGTTTTCCTTGCCCGAGGAGATATATCAAATAAAATATTGCTACAAGCAATGTCTAAGATTTTACTGTGTATGTTTTCTTCTAGGGTTTTTATGATTTCTGGTCTAACTTAAGTTTTTATTTCATTTTGAATTTATTCTTTTGTATGGCATAAGAAGTTGATCTAGTTTCACTTTTCTACACGTCTGTCCAATTTTCCCAACATCATTTACTGAATAAACTATCTTTAGCCCATTGTATGTGCTTGCTTCCTCTGTCAGATGTTAATTGACTATAAAGGTGGAGGTTTATTTCTGGGATCTCTGTTCTGTCCCATTGATCTATGTGTCTGTTTTTATGCCAGTACCATGCTGTTTTGATTACTATGACCTTATAGTATAGTTTGATATTAGGTACCATGTCTCCTCCAACTTTGTTCTTTTTCTGAGAATCACTGTTGCTATTTGGAACCTTTTATTTCATAGAACTAGAACAAATATTTCAAAATTTTAACTCCTTTTTTAACCTAGTTTTTCTCTAAGTATTTTCACACCATTTACATTCAACCTCATTAAGTTCTCTTTATTTATGGTAGAGCAATTTGCTATCAACAAATTTTCTCAACTTTCATGTAACTGAAAATGTCTTAATTTTGTCTGTATGTTTTAATGATATTTTCACTGGATATAGAATTTAGGGGAAATGGAAATATTTTTCTTTTTATCTTTTTAAATGTGTCATTTTATTTAATCTTCTAGCTTCTACAGTTTCTTTTTGTCCCTGTTCTATTTACTTTTACTTTTAAAGGTTTGACTATGCTGTTTCTAGATGCTTGTTTTTTTAGGAAAAAAAAATCCCCAAGATTTAGTGAACTTCTTGAAGTTTGAGGTTGCTGTGCATCACCATCACCAAATTTGGAAATTATTTTTTTACCATTATGATCTTTAAATTATTTTTCCTGACCCATTGCCTATATCTGGGAATGTTCACGAGATCTTCTTATGTGATCTCACATGCCACTGAGGTACTGTTTATTATTAACCTATGTGTTTTTGGTCTCAGTTCTTCAAATTGATTAATTTCTTGCAGTCAGACTCCAGGTTAACTGACACTTTATTCTGCCTTCTCCAACCCTTTTTTGGCCTACTCAGTGAAGTGTCCTTTTTCTTACACATCACACGCAGAACTGGCTATGCACGTATTTATGAAATAGTGACATGAAAATAAAATGCCATCATCAAAAGTTATGAGATCATGGGATTTCACTTCAGAATTACGGGCATTTTTGGCTGGATAGCAAGAGGACTGTCCTATGCATTGTGTTAAGTTCAGCAGCCCACCTGATCTCTGTGTGCTACATGTCTGCATCAACTCCTCCCTTAGTTGGGACAGTCAGAAATGTATCCAGACTTTATTAAATGTCCTCTGGGGATAAAAACACACTTGGCTGAGCACCACTACATAATATATTTTTTTCTTAATTTATTTCTATCTATTACTGTATATTCATAGGGGGAACATCATATTTTCAAAAATAAGATAAATGAAATATAATCATATATTGAATCATAAAATTAAGGTATAAGTTTGAACTATATATTTAAGAAACAAATGACTTACAGAACTATGTCTTTTGAAGTAATCACTCTGAAATGACTTCCCATGTTGTGTTCAGAATGGGGTTTGAAAACACATAACTACATCCTTAAACTGAAATAGATTTCAAATATGCAAAATGCAAAAATATTGCTAGCTATACAAGCACATTAAATTCATAACTCTTTTCTTCATAATCTGGCTTTGAAAATTTAGTGTAAAGGGAATGCCGGGGTGTCCAAACTTAGCGTATGACCTTCTGTAAACTGCTGAGCTAGCTGCCAAGCTGTGCGTCTGTGGGTATGCCCAGATGGCTTTATTGTAGCTATTTAAATTGGGGAATCTATAATAAGAAGTCATTGCTTATTTAACCTGCTTTTCCGGGATACTTAGCATATAAATTTGATTACAAATTCTAGGACTTTTGTCATCATGTTCGCTTATGTCTACAGTGGATGAGTGAGTGTGTGGGTGTGTAAGCACACCTATGTGTTTGTGGGATATATATTATATCAGCTATTTCCCAATTTGGCCTATTTGTCCATATAAAGTTTAATTGGATTTTGCCAGCTGGGAAAGAATGTTAATGGTCTTTTTAAATTAAAATATATTTTAAGATAAACTGAAAACAATGGTTTTGTGACTCCAAATAGTTTTTTTTTTGTATCTGTGTGACTTATGTTTTATGCTTTATGCATGAATTGGCATAATAAATTGTAAAACCAGTAATTTGCCAACCTATTTGAAACAAATCCATGGTTACATAGGTATGATGGTGTCTAAACACTTTTGACATTTTATTAAGTAATATTTTATGGAATATGTCATATTCTACTAAGTTTTATACTATCTCATTTGCTATTTAGAGTTGATAACAATAAAGAAAACATATATGAAGATTTAGTCCTATCTCCAGAGTAATTGCAGAATAAATAATATTCATTATATTTATAGCACACAGATTTCTAAGAATTGTCATCCACAAAGCATTACATTTTTTGTCTCTCTCCATTAAACATAATACCTCCTTCCCCATCAAGATCAACACTGATTTGAGTCTGAAAGCTTAGACCAGTATAGAGTGGAAATAGTTGTGAGATTAAATTAATACATTCTGGGCTCAAGTTTTATTTTTGTTTCTTAACATCTAACTTTTAATAAGTATCCCACCCACAATAGAAGTCACTTAAACATTTAAAACAAAGGTGTTTTTAATTTGGGAACTTGGGTACATGAATGCTGAGGGAGATAAAGGGGCCAGGAAGGGGGAAATAAGGTAAGTTCTGCATGAAACCCATCAGAAAGTTCCTTGAAACCTAAGGTCAGAAGGTCTGAGAGAGGAAGGAATGCTTCTGGAGTGCGGGTTCCAGATTGCTCAGAAAAATGTTTCAATAGAGTGTCCTATTCATTGGCAGCTGGAGCTATAGAAGAAATGAAGCAGGTGGTGGAAAGGGAAGGAGAGAAATGAGAGGCAAAGAAGGGGGAGAGAAATAAATGAGCTACTCTCTTTTCTCCAACCCTGCAGTTCTCACTATTGCCCCATTGCCTGATCCCATCAAGAACCAAGCTGACAGTGGAGTGTGGGAAATGTAGTCATCAGATCATCCCCTGTAATACAGGAGAGCACAGGGAAACGGCAAGGGAGAGCTATGAGGGAGCTGCATAGTCAGTATCTCCAAAGTTTTTCATCTGTAAAACAGGAATTATGCTAAACATCTCAAAAATTTACTGTCAGGTTTAATTTAGAACAACGTGCTGGGCTTTGAAAACCATTGTGCTGGTGAAAGTTGTTACTGTTATTACTAGAAGAAATCCAGCAATTTCCCAGCTACTCTTCCTTGTGGCTAATTTGTAACTTTGGATATGTGACCCATCTGTGATCATCAATGACACTTCAAATTAGAGATTTGTCTTTTTGCCTTTAGAAAGGTCATTGGAAATCTCTAATAATATGTCAGTACTAAAATTTGAAATGGTTTTCATTCCTAAAAAGAAAGACTGAGATTTTTGTTTTCAGAATGTCAATATGAAGAGCTGTGTAGGATGCACTCCCCAGGAAAACTAATGAAATTATTTTAAAAATAAAGTCTCTGGAGATGGTCCCAAGCATATGTAACAAATAAGGAAATATTTATTCAATAAAGTCTACTAAAACTCTTTAAGAACAGCAAAGTTCTGTGGAATTTGAACCACAGCTTTCACATTCTCCCTCTGCTTCCAGCCTAGTGTGATGGAAACTCCAACACAGGCAGAAGCCAGGAATACAGAGTTTCACTAGCATTTCACATTCTGTCACCCAGTTACCTGCTACGGTGGCTAAAATCCTCATGGGTGCAGCCAAGAGTCAGGGGCTCCCTTCTGTCCAGCTCCAGCTTATTAGATTGAAGCTCAAGCATGTGCTTAATGTGCTGAGAATACAGAAGCCCTTTTCACCCTCACTATCTTATTCATAAAGTGGAGGCTCCAAGTCAGGACAAGAGAGCTGAGAAGACCAGAGGTGGAGGGAACTACTCCTCCCTCTGCTGGTTATCCAAGTCCTAAAGCAGAAGTGGCACTCCCAAAGAAGTTCAACACTAACCCTGCTCCCAGTTCCAGAGCCATGGCTCAGAGATCGTGCCCAGGCAGAGATATGGATTGTAATAGAGAGCATGAATCTCTTTCTAAGTAAAAATAGCTTCATTGGAAGCAAACTGTGGAGGCCTTAAGCCTAAGGATGCTCTCAAAATCAATGAAGGGTGTGGGTAAGAGCATTTAGGAAGATATGGGTAGTTGTATTGGAGATAAAAACTAAACCATACGTCAGTTAGTTCATAAGAGAAAAGAAAGCTAAGTGGAGTTCTGGTGGAAATCGGAACAAGTGTCAAAAACGATCTTTAACAATGATCTGGGTTTAAATTGGGTCAATCTGTGGAACAATTTAGCCCAAGAATATTGTTGAAGACAGAACAATCAACTGAATATTAATGGTGGGTTTTTTTCTTGGTGAGATTATTATCTATAGGAAATGAGCTCTTCCCATATTAGGAGGAAAAGGATTTCCTGTTAGACACATGGGAGGATGGGGCTTAGTGGTAAACTTCACTACTGATGTAAAATTAAGGGGATTCCCATCCTGACTTCTCAGTGTCCCATCTCCATCCATCTCACCATGGAAAAAGTCTAATTTTGTCTTCAGTAGGGCCAGTATGAAAGCCAATGCCTAGAGTTTCTGCCCCATATTAAAGTCCAGTCCAGTCGAGCATCCAGCTAGCTTAGTGTGCATTTCCAGTGCAACCCATCACTGTGTGCATTATTCAGGCTCCCTACTGAAACCTGCATGTGGAGTTCATGTGACCTTTGCCACGCAGCTGCTAAGGCCATGGGGCTATGGACAGTGGATGTGTGAGTGTATGGGGTGAGTGCAGTTCAGGAGCAAGAGAGGGGGAAAGAGAGCTTAGTCCTTTTGGGCCCCGCAGGAGACTGCTAAGCTATCTCAGTCCCCATCCAGGTGGCTTAGCTTATTCCTGGCTGCTTCAATGGCAGAGTCCACGTTGCTGTCAGCCAAGTAGCTACAAAGGCTCCATAGCTATGGAGAGAGAATGTGCAAATGAATGGGGTGAGTGTGGCTTCCCAGGAGAGGGAAAGAGAGAGACAGAGAGACAAAGAGAGAGTACTTCTTTGTTCATCTAGGATTATAAATAGAAGGTTGGGTTTGGAAAAGATCAGAAGCCTTTTTCAAAATGACCAATTTCCCAGGCTTTCATGGGCTTTGATAGGTCCACCCCCTGGTTAGACTGACAAGCCTCTATGGTCCAGTATGTACCCCTGTGTCCCCCAACAATCTGGTACTGGAGGAGAACAGGAAGAGTGTTAATCCCCTTGGTGGAGCAGTGCTGTGGTCCCCTAGAGGTTGAAAAGCTACAGTTTATTGGTGAAGAAAACAGGCTTATATTTCCCATTTTATTAAACTCAATGTCTAAGTCCTTGTGCTCCCCCTTTTTTTATTAATAATTAGTTAAATACCAATGTTAATATAAGGTCTGTCCAGAAAAAGACCAACCATTGTTAATATAATTAGAATGGTTTATGTAACATCGATGTAATCTGGCAGCCAAGGAGAATGGACTGGAATGTGCATACATGGACAATGACGACTTTGCTGTACTGGACAGTAGGAGTGGTAGTTACCATTAAGTGAGCATGTGTACTGTGTGGTCATCACATGCAAAATGACTGAGCGAGTAGAGCAATGAATCTGCCTCAAATTTTTCATTAAGCTTGAACATTCCTCTTTGAAACCTATTCAGAGGATTCAGAAGGCCGCAACTATGGGCACTGGTGATTGGCAGCTTCATTACAACACACTGATCTATGCATCATGTCTCCTGCAGAGTTTTTTTGTGTGTGTGTGAAATATCAAATCACCCAGGTAACTCAGTCCCACTATAGCCCAGATTGGTGTCCTGTGACTTCTGGCTTTTCCCAAAACTAAAATCTCTTTTGAAAGGGAAGCGATTTTAGACCACTGATGAGATTCAGGAAAATACGATGGGGCAGCTGATGGTAATTGAGAGAACTGTGTGAGGTCCCAAGGTGCCTACGTTGAAAGGAACTGAAGTGTCATTGTCCTACGTACAATGTTTCTTGTATCTTATATCTTCTTCAATAAATGTCTCTATTTTTCTTATGACATGGTTGGATGCCTTCTGGAAAGATCTCATAGGATCAGGAAAAGAGACAAGGAAAGTTCTGGAAAAACTACTCATCTCAGGAGACTGTGCACGTTCAAGGCTACATCTTGAGAAACAACATCAAAGTCTCCATGCTGCTAGGGAAATATAGGGCACTGCGAAGACCCAGCCAGCCACTAAGTAAACAAGCAGGGAAATGACAATAACAAGCCCAGTGTGGAGGATGGCTAGTACTTAGACTTGCCACAATATATTTTCTAAAATGAATATTTATGAGGTATGCAAAAAATAAGGAATTCTGACGAGGGACTATAAGACAACAGAAATTGCCTGTGAGAGCTACCAGAAACTGAATTTAACAAGACTTCAAAATAGCCATTAAAAATATTTTTAAAGTCTGTAGGAAACTGTTTTAAAAGAAGTAAAGGTAGATATGATGGCAAAGATTAATCAAATAGAGACTATCAATAAAGAGATAGAAATTGCTGAAGATAAAAAAGAAAAAAAGAACCTTGCGAAATAACTGCAGTTCGAAGTTACATAATTAATTTTTGTTAAAAAAAAATCACTAGAGCACCTAAATAGTTGATTTGAGCTCACAGGAGAAAGAATAGTGAACTTGGATATAGACTGACAGAGATTATGCAATATGAAAAACAGATAAGTATGGGACACCATACATTAAATGCACCAACATGTACTCAATGGAAGTGCCATAAAGAGAGGTCAAAGAGAAAACAGAAGCAAAAATATTCAAAGAATTAATGGCTGATCACTTCTGAATTTGATGGAGACCATTAATCTACACAGTAAGAAGTACTAGTGAGTACGTGGAGAGACTGGAACTCTCGTACACTGTGAGTGTGAATGTGAAATGAAACAAAAGTTTTGTAAAAGCCTTGCACTCCTCAAAATATTAAATGTAGGGCTATAATTTGCCCAGAAATTCCACTCAGGGGTATATACCCAAAAGAAATTAAAACATATGTCCACACATAAATTTGTATACTAATATTCATAGCATAATTACTCATAATACACAAAAAGTGCAAACCAAATCAAATACCCTTCAACTAATGAATTGATAAACAAAATGTGGGACTGAAACAAAATCATTTTATGCATAGATGATAATGTTATTTGACTATAAAGAATGGCGTATTTATACATACTACAACATGAGTGAGGATGAAGACAGTCACAAAAAAACACATATTATATGAGTCTATTTATTTGAAGTGCCCAGAAAAGGGAAATCTATCAAGTCAGGAAGTAGATTAGTGGTAGCGTATGGCTGGGGGTTGATAGTTAAAGGGTATAGCATTTGGTGTTGGGATGATGAAAATATTTTAAAATTGTTTATGCTGATGGATGCGTAACTATGAATATTCTAAATTCTAATACTAAACTAAATACTAAATTAACATGAAAAATATTAAATTATATATTTTAAATAGATAAATTATATGGTCTACGAATTATATCTCAATAAACTAGCTACAAAAAAAAATTAGAATTGATCATGCTTCCGGAATTCTTAGAGGACTAAACATAAAATAGATCGACATTACTACTAGTGTCATCTTGTCATTTTTTAAAGCAAAACCCCTTTCAAAACACAGAAAAATAGTGGCTACTTAGTATTTTTTAACTGAACATGGAAAATATACACTTTCATGTATTTCACTACTGATTTTTGTATGTTTTGAGCTAGCTAATTTTTCATAAAAAATCAAACAACTGAAGTTGATGTTTCCAATTTTTTCAAACATGAGAAAAATAGACACAATTTTCTAGGCATGCATTTAGTTTTGACTGCTTTCCTGAATTTGGGAAAACGTTTTCTTAACCAAGGAGGGCAGTCTAAACACCAGGAGGTGACTTTAATTTGCATATTTTGGCTTTCATCTGCATGTGTCTTAACATTAATATCTTTTAAGTAGAGTTTATTTTGCAGGGAATGTGTTTATATAGCATTAGTACATACAAAAACAGGAGTGTAATAAGAATGCAAAAATTGCAAACGCATAGTGCATAACCAAATATTTGAATGTGTCTCAAAGCAGTGGGGTAATTTGATCCTGATATTCCTAAATTTTTTTTCCTGAGAGAAAAGGGCATGCTTATGTAGGATTTATTTCATCTGCAATTTTCACATGACAAAATTTACTTTTAAGTTTAAAATGATTTTGTTTCAGTCCCTGATATCTGAGATTGATGAGACTTGGAAAAGCAGACAGAACTGCAAATGTCTACTCTTGGCATGGCATTTGCTTTCCATTTTCTTTAGTGTGCACTGGTGGGATATTACTGAATGTTAAAACCTTGGCAGAGTTACTAGTGTGTAGAATTGTTTTCTTTAATGGAGAGGGAAGTGAATTTGAAGTCCATTGAAGTTTATCTATTTTTTAAATTATTGGTGATTAGTTTTTATTTTATTTTTGGGGTTCTTTTTTTTGTCATTAAGTTCTCTTTTTAGCTGTACAGAGCCTGAAAAACACTGAATTGTCAACCCACTTAACGTATGTATGAACAAATAGACTATTTCTATTAGGTGAAGGATACAAATTTCTACCCTTGTTCATTAAATATATTGCATTCTTGTCAACAGTTTAAAAATTGTCCCATATGTATACATCATTCAGTGTCATCACACTCCCTTCTCTTTTTCTATTTTCATAAACTCTTTTTTTAATAAGGACTTACGCTGAACAATTATTGCATCTGCTCCTCACATGACCCATCTGACATTAATTTTTTTACTATTCAAGCTGGATTTTTTTCCTCTGCTTTTAAAACTGTGAGTTTCCCAAATTTATAACAATAATACTTGCTGTTATGAAAACAAAAAACAAAAAACAAATAAACTTGATTTTGCTTCCCTTTTTGACTTGCCCAAATAGTCTGATTCTAAAGCCAGAAACTTATTTTACTCTACATCTTCTTTGATCCCTTGGTTACAGTTGACATTATTGACCACACCTTTTTTCCCCCCTAGAAATTACTCTGAATTAATAGAAATATCTCCCATAAGCTTTCAGGGAAGGAATCATATAATAGAAATCCAATTTATTTCTACATATATTTATCGAGAGCTTAATACATGCCAGGTATTCTTTTATATGCTTAGGATATATCAGTGAACAAAGCAAAAATCTGAGTTCACTGAGTTATATTCTGGCAAGGACAGGTATAATGTATAACAATCAAAGTAAAATAACAAATAGTATATGTAGAAGTTCACATGCTACAAAAAATAGTGTAGAAGGAGGGACTGACATTATAGAATGTGTGGTGTGGCTTAGTATAAACAATAAATCTCAATACTGTTTCCAATATCTAGTTTAATGCTTTTCACATAAGTCTTGTAAAATACATGAACACAGAATCAATATAACTTTCTTGTATAATGTTTCTTTATAATGACAGTTTCCTCTCATTACCCATTTTTCATTCAGCTCAAATAACACACAAATAACATGGATGTGTTACCATAGGTAGCTAGTTAATTATTAAAAGGACAGTGAGTAACTGTCTTTTTGGACATCAAGCTTAATAGACTGAGGAGAATAAACCTAAGGAAGATACAGCTTCACACACTTCATGGAATTATAGCATTTCCCCACCAAGTATATTAACACTGCTCCCTTCCCTACTCTGGCTAAGGTTATTGAGGGGTTCAGGGTGAGGTGCTGGACCACAGAAACCTGTCTACCTATGGGCTGGACCTTTCAGAAGCCTGCAAAAGCTTGGGAAGTTGATTAGTTATTTCAAAAAATCACTTGGTCCACCCCAAACCCAAGATGATATAATTGTAGATTCAGAAAGAAGCTCTCCCCCTCACTGGTGACCCACACTCAACTATTCATTCATGCATTCTCTCTTTCACTTGGAAACACACACAGCCCTGTGGGTCTGGCTGCCATGTAGGCCCCCAGCAGGCCATGTGGCTCCAAAGGACTAAGCTTTAATATGAAACAAAAACTCTGGACCCTGACCTTTGGTTTGGCCTTGCTGAAGAAATGGTTGGACTTTTTCCATAGAGGGACAGACAGAGATGGGACATTGGAAACCTAGGATGGCCACTTCTATCTCCATCTGAATAAACCTTAACACACCACAGTCTCCCATATGTGGGTCTGCGGAAACTTTTCCCATAATCTTATGGAAGAATATGATTTCAACCAGTAACAGATGTAAATATAGATGTACATATAGTTGAAGGTATATAGATATAGATATAAATATGGATACAGATGTTGGAGGTTATTAACACATTGTCATTTGTCATGTCAGTATACAGTGATATATAATTGTATAGACCCCAACGCTTTCAGGAGATGAGGCATCTTTTTCATCCTCTTAAGTGACTGAAGGAATGATCAGGCTAAATAAAGTAACAAGTGAAAGAATAGAGTACAGATTCATATGGTGATAAATTTCTTAAGCAATGAAGTACATTTGTAAGCCACAAAAATGGGAGAGAAGAGAGAGATCAACAGTTAAGATCCCAAAGTAATTCTTTAATTATTTTAGGTGCATATGACGGCTCACTAGTTCATGCACAAGTCCTCATAGATGGAAATCCATTTACAGTTTTGCTGTTACTCAGTGTCCACAAAACAGTAGACACTCAACAAATAATGACTTATAAAGATCTATCATCAATTAAGGAAAAGTTATTATCTGGAGCTACATGAGCCTCCTAACTTTCTTTAGAAACTGCTAACAAAGAGCCTCATAATGAAAAGGGGAGATGAAATGTTTAAATGTGAAGATACTTACCCACTACTTCAAGTGTTAACTTGTGATTTTTATACTGTAATTTTAATTTTTCTATTAACATCTGCTCATGGAGATGACAAGTTTGTAGGGGATTAAGGGGCTGAATTATATTCCCAACTGAATTAATGGTTGTTTCATTGTCTTCTATTTTTCTTAAATGTTGGCTTTAAAAATCCAGTGTTAATATCTATGTCACAGATTTAGCCAAGAGGGAATTTTCCTGTGGTTTCCTGTGGGATATGGTAAATGCAAATAATATTTTAAACTGTCCTATATTAACAGATGGCTCAGCAGAGGATTTTACTTCAGAGATTCCTGCTTGATGCTAGGGTGAGCTGAGATAATAACCATGGAAACTGGAAATCTCCCTGTTCACATGGATGAGATAAGGTTAGCCACATTAAGGTTTGAAGACTTTGGAAGACAGCAGTTATATCTGGCACCTTTTAAAAAGCTTTTAGGAAGATTAAAATGATAGGCTATAAAGAAAATAAAAGTTAATTACTGAGGGCCACCAGAGTAGTCCAGAAAATTATCACGAGCATTTACCACAATAGTTTAGGTCAAAAGAACAAATTTTAGAGAATCATATATGACATTTAAAAAAATGGCTATATGATGAAAGTCGATGTTTGAAAATTATTTTATTCAGTTCATACTTTAACTTAAAACACTTGTAAAGGAAATCTCGAGTAAGTATTTCCTGAATTTCAAATCACTCCAAAACTCTGTTTAAAATCTGTAGTTACCCATTTCTTCATGCAACTGTAATTTTTTCACAAAAATTATTCAGTTAGAAATTTGGCAAAGGTTCACTGTGTATTATTAACCTAAACTAGAGCACTATCCAAAAAGTCTGTCTAAAGTCATCGGAAGCCAAAAGTGTTTCTTTATTAATTTTTTTTTGTGCTGTTACCATGGCCTAAACTTTATAATGTTGGATGTTATTTTGAAGATATTGATAATTTCCCAGTATTTTTTGGGGGGGGTCTGGTAGAAATTCTAATAATTTATATTTGCAGAAAAGATAATCTCAAAATTAGTTTTATAATCAATTTTGCAACTGTGTTTTACAATTCTACATAGTAACTTTAATATTCTTTACTGACTGTATGTTTTAGTCACTCAAATCCCCGTTTTATTTTTATGTTTTTGTTTATTTGGTCTAGTAAGAAAAGTCAGGGAAAACTTCCCTAACGAAGCAACATTTTTCAAAACCCTCACATGAGAATGTTTTAGAGAGATAGGAAAGGAAGGAAAGAGAGACAAACATGGATGTGAGAGAAACATTGATTGGTTGTCTTTTGTATGAGCCCCAACTAGGAATTAAACCCATCATCTTTTGATGTATGGATCGACAATTTAACCAACTGAACCACTGTGCCAGGGTGCTCAAATTCTCTTTTAAACTGGTGTTACCATTCTGCCTACAGACTTAAATATTTGGCATGTGCTCATTATGTTTCTGTATGTAATTTACAGTCAAAAGTTTTTGAAATGTCTGCCCTGACCTAGCAGCCTATGAATTTGAGAGCAAGAACCTATTTTAGCTCTATATCCCTGACAACTATATTGAGCTATCCTGGTATTTGCTAGGCTCCCAAAAAACATATATTTAAACAATGTGTCCATAATGGTAAATGTATACACAAGCTATATGGCAATAATTATATATCTGTATATCTATATCTAGGTATATGTGTATGTGTATATCTATAATTTAATTTTAAAGTATTTTATATAGATTTCTGTCACCATTTTGTGCACAAGGAATGAGAAAATAAACCCAAAGCTATTGTATTTTGTCACTTCAGGAAAAGGTTTATTTTTGTTGTTGTTGTTTGGTTTTGTTTTATTTTGTTTTCTGAAAAAGATTTAATGTCAAGGGGAAAATTTCTCCTAGTCACCAAATATAAGGTCTCTTTTATTTTTAACCTTATAT
Source organism: Mormoops blainvillei (assembly GCA_004026545.1). Lineage (NCBI taxonomy): Eukaryota > Metazoa > Chordata > Mammalia > Chiroptera > Mormoopidae > Mormoops > Mormoops blainvillei. The sequence continues at coordinate 70,042 of PVJD01006733.1, read as the reverse complement.
GACAAAATTTAAAAGCCTCTATCTACACTGTTCCTTTTAGAATTTTAGCACAAAATTATTGAAAGTTTCAGAATACAGTTTGTGACGTGCTAAGATTTGTGATTATCATAATCTTACACTTTCTGTTGGTTCAATTGGATGCATTTAAACCGTGCATTATGGGCATAATGTGGCTTAATCCTGACTGATGTTGTCCTCAGAGTCCTTAGGGAAGGAGGGAGGCAAGGACATGGAAAGAAATCTCTTCAGTGTGGGAAATGGGAAGGCACTCACTGTATGCTGACTGAAGGTTAGTGGAAAAGATATAGTAATTTAGACAGAAAAATAATATCTCTCTTAAAAAAATAAACTGATGATCATATACTTTTAATAGGTTCATAAAATCCCCAGGACTGCTACTCCAAACAAGTGACACTTCTTTATTCCTGTCAGCCATTTACACACCTCCTGTTTCAGCTCTTTTCTTTTGACTTTGTTTTTGGCAATACAATGAAAGTATCAGGAGAGTGATAATTAATAAATGGTAGATACCTAAAATGTGCCATGTACTATGTTATTCACTTAAAAAAAAAAGACTCATGGCAACTTAGGGGGATTAAAGAAATTCAGGCACAGATAGTTTAACAATTTTCCCAACATCACACAACTAAAATGGCTTTTATCCTGATGCCTTTATTTGAAACTTAGTACAAAAAGTGTTTGTTTGCTTGTTTGTTTGTGCTTTTAATCTTGTGTCTCCTAGTTTGGGCTATAACTTTCAAAATGTCCAAACTCTTTGAAATTTATTGCGAACCCCCCAACTCAATCTCTCTGTTGTGCAATAACAGGTACTGTTTTCTCTTATAAGAAAATATGTTTTAATTTTGAGCACATATTCAGATTCTTATAATTTCTTAAAAATAATTTAGTACAATAAAATTTACTGAGTTGAAATAGAGATAGTCCTAACTCTGTTTTAAGAAGGAAGTTAATAGAGAATGCAAAATGTTTCCATTATCAGAGAACAGAGGATTAAACATTAAACTATGCATGTTTAAGGCACATTTTGATAACTACACCTAATTGAATATTTAAATAATTGTTGACAATGCAGAAAGAATATAAGCTATATCAAGCAACATCATTTGTTATCTGCAATTATTGATTAGACTTATAAAGTTGGAGGTATGTGGGTCAAAAAGGATATTATTTCTAGTATAAAAATTCCCCAAAGAGAGAATTTTCTAATTAGAATTATTAAGAATTCCAGGCTTAAATTTATGTTAACCTATGTTTTTTGTCATTGTCATTGTTATTGTTTTTAAAGGATTTATTTCCTATCAGGTATTTTCCATTCATTTTTCAAAGCTTAGGTATTCTGATGTAGTTCTTTACTGGTGAATTGTACCAAAAATTTAAAAAAAAATTAATACAAATGCTTTTTAAAAAATAGAATAAGAGGACACACTTTCACCTCATTTTATGAGGCCAGTACTATCTTGACACCAAAACCACAAAGAAAATTATAGGCAATTATTCCTGATAAAGATACAGATAAAAATATCTTGATAAAATATTAGCAAACAAATTTAACAGTATATTAAAAGGATAATAAACCATGCTCAAGTAAGATCATCCATGCAATGCAAAGGTGATTCCATATATATATGCATATTAATAAATGTAATATATATCATATTAACAAAATAAAGGACATAAATCATATAGTCATTTCAATAGATAAAGTATTTCACAAATCTCAACATCCTTTCATGATAAGAAATTCCCAGCAAGTCAGATTTCGAAAGAATGTACCTCAACATATTAAAGACCATATATATCCAGCCCAAAGCTAACCTCTTACTTACTGATGGAAAGCTAAAAGCTTTTTCTTTAAAATCAGGAACAAAGAAATAGTGTAGTCTTTTATCATGTCTATTTAATAGAGTAAAAGAAGTCATAGGTAAAGCAATTAGGCAAGAAAAAGAAATAAAAATGCACCTAAATTTTAAAGGAAGAAGTAAAATTGTATCAATTTACAAATGACATGGTCTTATAGACTGGAAACCCTAAAGACTATACAAAAAAAAACCAAAAAACAAGTGTTAGAACTAATAAGTTGAGCAAAGTTGCAGGATAAAAATCCACACACAAAACATGGAAGCATTTCTGCATACTAATAATGGACTAGCCAAATAAAAAGTGAAGAAAATAACCATTTAAACAGTATCAAAAAGAATGAAACACTCAGAGATAAATTTAGCCAAGGAAATAAAACATCTGTACACTGATAACTATAAAGCGTTGGTGAAGGACATTGAAGATGACACAAATAAATGAATAAATATCCTGTGCGTGTGATTAGAAGAAATATCATTCATTGTCCATATTGCCGAAAACACGCTATAGATTCAATACAATCACTATCAAGAGTACAATGGCATTCTTACAGAATTTTAAAAAAATTGCAAAGAACCATAAAAGACCTCATATAGCCAAAGAAACCTTGAGATAAAAGAACAAAGTTGGTGACATCATGCTGTCTGGTTTCAAACTATATTATGAAACTATAATAATCAAAATAATGTGATATTGACATAAAAACAGACATATAGAACATGGGAAGAGAATAGAGAACACAGATTAAACCCATGAATATATGGTCAATTAATTTACAACAAAGGAGCCAATAATATATAATTGGGAAAGGAATCTCTTCAATAAATGATGTTGATAAAATTGAATATCCACACACAAAAAAATAATGACATTGGACTCACCTTACAGCATACACACAAATCAACTAAAATAGATTAACTATTTGAATGTAAGACCTAAAACCATAAAAGTTCTAGAAAAAATTTAGGATTTTTGACATTGGTCTTGTCAATGATCTTTTTGGATCTGACCCAATAAACAAAGGCAAAAAAAGCAGAAATAAATAAACTGAGAGCTATTTGAAAGTAAGTTTCTGTACAGCAAAACGAAAAATCAACAAAACAGAAGACAACCTATAGAACTGGAAAAAAATTTGCAAATCATATATCAAATGAGAAATTGATAGCCAAAAACAGAATCATAATGTTGGATTTCAGTGATAATGTAAATAACTGGTGTTGTTATTTACTGAGGAAATAAAATGCCACACTGGCCAGATGCTTGCTGTTTCAACCTAAAAGCAAAGTACAAGTAACCCAATTAAAAAATAGAGCACCTGAATAGCTATTTTTCTAAAGAAAACACATAAATGCCCCACAATTACATGAAATGGTTGTCAACATAACTAATCATCAGGTAAATGCAAATCAAAACCTTAATGAGGTATCACCTCACACCTGTTAGAATATCTATTATCAAAAAGACAAAGATAAATGGTGCTGATGATATAGAAGAAAGAGAAATCTTATACACTGTTATTAAGAATGTAAATTGATCCAGGCATTATGGAAAACAGCATGGAAGTTACTAAAAAAATTAAAAATAGAACCACTATGTGATCCAGCAATTTCACTTCTGCTATGTATCCCAAGGAAATGAAATCAGAATCTTAAAGAGATATCTGCACTCCCATGTTCACTGCAGCATTATTCGCAATAGTTAAAATGTGGAAACAACCTAAGTGTCTGTCTGTGAGTGAACAGATGAAGAAAATGTGCTGTATATATATGATAAAATAGTATTCAGTCATAACAAAAGAAGGAATTCTTTCTGTTTGTGACAACATAGATAAATCTGGAGGGCATTGTGCTAAGTGAAATAAGCCAGAGAATGATAAATATTGTACGATATCACTTATATGTGGAAACTGAAAAAATAAAAATAAAAAAAGGTGAATTTGTAGAAATGGAGACTAAAGTGGTGGTTACCAAAAGGCAGAGGTGGGAGAAATGAAGAGATGTTTGTCAAAATGTACAAACTTTCAGTTATAACATCAGTAAGTTCTGAGAACCTAACATACAGCATGTGACTATAGTTAATAATACTATTTGTATATTTGAAATTCACTGAGAGAGTAGATATTAAGTGCTCTCATCAAAAATAAATAAATAGATGAAGCATGTATGTGACGTGTTAGACACACTAACTTCATTGTAGTAATCATTTCACAATGTATATGTATATTAAATCATCACATTGTGCAATTTAAGTACATGTATACAATTTTATTTGACAGCTATATGTCAATAAAGCCAAAAATGGAAAAATGTCAGTGAGAAAAATTAAAGCAGGTAATTTACTTTAAAACAAGTTTTGTTTTAGGGCTATAATAATTAAAATAGTTTAATATTGTGTAGACATGTATTTATAAGTATTAGAGGTCACATATAGATCAGTCGATACATGACAACTTTCGACATTAATGAGGACAGAACATATTATCCAACAAATGGTGTTGGAATAATCAGAAATTCATGTAAACCAAGAAGAAATTTCAGATATAATAAAATATACAAAGGAAACAGATTTTTTTAAAAAAGGAATAAGGTGGAGGGGAGGAAGAGGGAGAGAGAGAGAAAATCTAAAAAAAATTTACTCTTTCAGGGATGCTGGTTTTAAGTGACTATCTTCTCAAGTATGTGGCTGAATAATTTCAAGAGTATTCTTAGAGCTTACCATGCTCCAAGAATTATTTTTTCCATAACGATAGTATCATACTTAAAAAACTACTGCTAACATTAAAAAAATGAAAATCTCAGTAAATTTTAAAACAAAACTTTAGGTTTGTTTTTATATCATAAAGATAATAAAATAAAAATGAAATCATTCAAAAATAAAATATTTTGATAAAAATCTAGCAAAATATACCTAGAACTTGTATACTGAAATTATAATTCAATGGTGAAAGAAATCGAAGGAGATCTAAATAAATGAAGAGACATATTTTATTGATGTTCCAGAAGACTGAACATAGTAATGATGTCAATTCTTCATTAAATTGTTACATGAATTTATTTTTCTCAATCCTCAAAACTAAATTTTCTTGGGGACAAAATAAGATTACTCTAAATTTTATATGAAAAGAAAAAAGAAATGAGAATAGTTGAACTGGAAGAAATCAACCTATATAGTTTCAACACATTATATTAGTAGCTTGTGAGGTACTGGAGAGGGCACAGATTTCAATGGCTCAAAACAGAGCATCTAGAAGTAGAACCACACAGTTCAAGCAGTATTCTTATAAAGGTGCAAAAGCAATTCAACACAGAAAGTATAGCCTACCACACAGAGAATGGGAACCACTGACCATTCAAATGCAAAACTGAAATTTGACCTAACCTGACACTCCCTGAGCACACTCAAAATGGATCATCAACTTAAATTTTAAATAGCAAAAGTGTAAAGCTTTTAGAAAAAATAAGAAACATTTGATACCTAGGCTATGGAAGAGTTCTTCGATGCCAGGAACTTGAGTTAGACTTCATCAAAATTAATTTGCTCTGCAAAAGGACCTGTTAAAAAGGTGAAAAGATGAAAACTACAGCCTAGAAGAAAATATATGCAAACCACATGTCTAAAAAAAAGACTAATATCTAAAATATATGATGAACCCTCAATACTCAATAATGAAAAAGAATCAAATTAAAAACTGGACATAAGATAGACATTTCATTGAAGAAGATATACAGAGAGCAATCCAGCATATGAAAAGCTGTTCAATATCATTAGTCATTGAGAAATACAAACTAAAACCACAATGAAATACCCCTCCGTATCTATCAGAATTGCTAAAATAAAATAAATATATAGTGAAAGTACCAAATGCTGGTAAGAAAGCGCAGAGATTGGATGACTTGTACATTTCTAGTGAATAGACAAAATGAGACAGACACTGTGGAACTGTTTGACAATTTCTTTTAAAAACTAAGTAAATGTCTACTATGTGAACAAGTGGTTGCTCTCTGGGTATTTTCCCTAGAGAAATAAAGATCATATGCACATAAATTTTTGTACCTGGGTGACTAGAGATTTGTTTGTAATAGTTAAAAACTGGAAACAACCCAGGTATTCTCAACAAGTAAGTGGTCATAATAAACTCTCCTTTTAATGAGTTACAATACTTCATATACAAATATTTTCTTGACAGTTTTTATGAACATGATTATGTATAATATCCATCTCTAATTTTTCACAGTGAACTTCCTTCTTCGATTTCTGATATTGGTAATTTAGAAGTTGGTTTTCTTTTTCATTGTTTCCATTTTCATTCAGTTCCAAATAATTGTTCTTTGACCCACACATAACTTAAAAGCATGTTACATAATTTTCAATCGAAGAGATGTTCTATTATTGTACAATTCAATTGTTTTAGGCAGAAAAGGAAATTTGAGGCACTGATACTACAGAATACTACTCAGACAATGAAAAGAAATCATTTATTTATGCATATTTCCAGAGAATTATGCTGAGTGGAAAAAAAATCCCATTTACTCTTCCATTTACATAACATTCTTGAAAGAATAGAATTATAGAAATAGAGAACAAATTAGTGATTGCCGAGTGTTAAGGATAAGAGATAGCAAGAAGGAATTGTGTTTGGCTATGAAAGGTGTCCTTGTGGTGATGAAAATGTTCTGTATTTTTGCATAAATATGTCTTGGTTGCATTTTTTTTCACTGAGTTAAAGGTAAATGGGATGTCTCTGTATATCTAAGAACAGTATCTGAATCTTCAATTATCTAAAAATAAAATGTTTATTAAATACAAATAAAAATAAAGTTGTTTTCATAATGGCTAATGTTACATAATAACTTCTGTCCAGTGTATAAAATTTTCCATTTTCTCCCACATATCATAGTATTTTTTCTATTTTCAATATATATTAATATTTTGTAGTACTCCTTTTAAAGAGTATAAACGTCTTGACATATGAAATTACTTACATTTCCACCTCCCAATTCTAGTTTCTGTTTTTTTCCAGCATTTATCAGAAAGAGTAAGGAGCCTGAAGCTATCAATCACTACCTCCGTGATCCTTGAAAAATCAGTTTATCAATATGAACCACAATTTTAGCTAATAAGGTAATAATTTTATCTACTTCATTAAAAACATTATTAAAAGTATCAAATTATGTAATATGCTTCCAGAATTTTATTAACAACATATATGTAATTTGGCGTTCTTGTTTCTGTTATCATAAAATAATTATGGTGAATGCTTAAACAACAAATACCAAATAAATACATAAATTAGTAGGTTAACCAGCTCAACAAATATACACACATTAACATATATATAAAAACCAGCTCAGCCTAGCTTTTATTTTTATTCTCAATTTGTATACTCATAATGATCAGTAAGGAAGAAGTTGTTAAACAATAGCCTATTATGGAAACATTTTTAATGAACCATTCTGATAATATAATACAGTTCTTTAATTTATTTTGTTATTTTTCTTTAGTCAAGTGACCATTCAAGAAAAAAAAAGTCATATAATTATGCATATTTTAAATGTTAAGAAATTATAATATTATTATGTATCTGAGAGGGGAGAAAATTGGAATATTTACTAATAGCACTAATGATTATCATGCTTGACCAAATGTAACTCTGCTTAAATTCGTCCAACTACCTTTCTCTTATCTTCACCACAACAGCTGAATATTTTCAAGAACACAGAAAATAGAAAAATCCAAAAGATTAATTTTTCTCACTTGACATTTATGCCAACAAATGGGCACTAAACATTGCCCAGTAATCCTGCTACACTTTCCTAAAATGTATAATTCCCCATTCTGCAAAGTAAACATTTCACACTCTCATTACCCTTCAAAATCAAACCTCTCTTACCAAATCTGAAAATAAATAGGTACTGAGAAATTACAAGCAATCATTCAGGCACTATTTAATATTCCTACATTCATATCTGCTAATTTGCTGTTTATATCCTTCGCTCCTGTTACAAAGAATCACTCATTTCTTTTAAATATTCACCAAAGCCTGAACCCCTATCTGTGTAATGGACCCTGCCCCTCAAGCCTTCTGAAGAGATAATTTTCTCCATTTTGTTCATCTTCTTCTTACCAGTTTCTCTTACTCTCCTGGATCATCAATCCCCAGAATAAATAAACATCTGGGTAGGTTCATATTTAAAATATTAGCTTGAATAATCCCATACTCAACCACAATTATGCCTTGGCCCCATTTTTCATAAGTGGCCTTTATTATGTTGAGCTACAATACTTTTATTCAAACTTTGCTGAGAGTTTTTTATCATAAATACATTCTGGATTTTATCAAATGCTTTGTCTGTATCTATTGATATGATCATATGATTTTTATCTTTCATTTTGTTTAGGTGATGTATTGCATTTACTGTTATGCGAGTATTGTACTAACCTTGCAGCCCAGGGTAAATCCCACTTGGTCATGGTGTATGATCTTGTTAATTTATTGTGGGACCTGGTTTGCTAGTATTTTGTTGAGGAATTTAGCATCTGTGTTCATTAGGGATATTGGCCTATGATTTTCTTTCTTTCTTGTGTCTTTTCCTGGTTTTGGAATTAGGACAATACTGGTCTTGTGAAAAGAGCTTGGAAGTCTTCACTCTTGTTGAATTTTTTGAAATAGTTTGAGAAGGATTGGTGTTAGTTTTTCCTTGAATGATTGGTAAAATTTGCCCTTGAAACCATCTGGTTCAGGACCTTTGTTTGCTGGGAGTTTATGGATTACTGCTTTACTGATCCATTAGTTGTTACTGACCAATTCAGGTTTTCTGATTCTTCTTGATTCAGTTTTGGAAGAATGTATGTTTCTAGAAATTGATCCATTTCACACAGGTTACCCAATTTCTTGGCATATAGTTGTTCATAGTATTTTCTAATAATCTCTTGTATTCTTTTGGTATCAGTTGTTGTTTCTTCTCTTTCACTTCTGATTTTATTTATTTGGGTCTTCTCTCTTTTTTTCTTTATCATCACAGTTAGATGTTCATCAACCTTGTTTATTTCTTCAAAGAACCAGCTCTGGTTTCACTGATCTTTCGTATTGTGTTTTCAGTCTCTATTTATTTAGAGACTAAATGAATCTATTTCTGTCACCTATTTCTGCTCTGATATTGATTATTTTCTTCCCTCTCTTGTCTCTAGGCCTTGTTTGTTGTTTTTTCTAGTTCTTTTAGGTATAAGGTTAGAATGTTTATTTGAGATTTTTCTTGCTTCTTGTATTAAACCTGTAATGCAATTAAGTTTCCTTTCAGGGCTGCTTTTGCTGTCCCATAGATTTTTGGTTGTTTTATTATCATTTTTATTTGTTTCCAGGTAATTTTTGATCTCCTTGATCTCATTTGAAATCCATTCATTATTTAATAACATACTATTTAGCCCTCATGTAATATTTGAATTTTTTTACTCTTTTTGTTGAAGTTTCTAATTTCTAATTTCTTGCCACCATGATCTGAGAAAATGCTTGATATGATTTAAATCTTGAATTGTTAAGGCTTATTTTGTGTCCTAATATGTGGTCTATCTTTGAGAATAATCCATGTGCACTTGAGAATATATATTCTGCTGTTTTGGGATGAAATATCCTGTAAATATCAAATCTATTTGACCTAATATACCTTTTAATGTCATTATTTCCTTGTTGATATTTATCTGGAAGATCTATCCATGGATGACAGTAAGGTATTGATATCCCCTACTATATTCATATGGCTGTCTTTCTCTTCCTTAAATATTTTCTTAATATATTTAGGTGTTCCTATATTGGGTACATATATGTTTACAAGGATTATATTCTCTTGTTGGATCAATCCCTTTAATATTATGTACTGGCCTTCTTAGTCCCTTGCTATAGCCTTTGTTTTGAAGTCTATTTTGTCAAATATAAGTATCGCTACCCCAGCTTTTATTCTTTTCCATTTGCATGGAATATTTTCCTCCAACTCTTTACTTTCGACCTGTGTAAATCTTTTGTTCTGAGATGGGTCTCTGTTAGACAGCATATATATGGGTTATGTTTTTTTAATCCATTCAGCTACTCCATGTCTTTTGTTTGGAGCAATTAGTCCATTTATATTTAAGGCTATTATATAGGTAGGTACTTATTTATTGTCATTTAAAAATTTTTACCTATGTCGCTCTCTCTCTATTTCTTCTTGGAGCAGGTCCGTTAACATTTTATGCAATGCTGATTTGATGTAGTAAAAAAAGAAAGGATAGCCTTTTTTTTTTTTTTTATTGGGCCTTCAATTTTAAATGATAGCCTTGCTGGGTAGAGTATTCTTGCTTGCACATTCTTACTCTTCACACTTTGAATATTTATGCTAATTCCCTTCTGACCTGAAGTGTTTCAGTTAATAAATCAGCTGATAGCCTTATGTGTACTCCCTTGTAGGTAGCTGACTGTCTCTCTTTTGCTGCCTTTAATATTCTTTCTTGGTATTGGCCACTTGCCATTTTAATAATGATGTGTCTTGCTGTGGGTCTCTTGATTGGGATTCTCTATGCTTCCTGAACTTGTATGACTTTTTTCTTTATCAGGTTAGGGAAGTTTTCTGCCATTATTTCTTCAAACATGTTCTCTATCCCTTGTTCACTCTCTTCCTCTTTTGGTATCCCTATGATGCAAATGTTGCTATGCTTGATGTTGTCCCAGAGGTCCCTTTGACTTTCTTTGTTTCTCTTAAGTCTCTTTTCTTTTTCATTTTCTCTTTGGGTGGACACTGTTATCTTGTCCTTTAATTTGCTGATTTGATCCTCTGCTTCATTTAACCTGCTATTGATTCCTTCTAGTGAGTTCTTTGTTTTAGATATTCACTTTAGAAAAGTGAAGATTTAGATATTCACTTTAGAAAAGTGAAGTAATCTTCACTTTTTACTGTTTTTTTTTTTAAATATGTGGCTTCTATATCCTTATAAATGCTTACCATCTCTTTGTTTAAGTGCTCACTGAGGTCATCCATTCTTCCCCCAAGGTCCTTGAGTATCCTTATAACCATTATTCTAAACTCTGCATCTGGAATTTGGGTGGGTTCCATTTAATCTATTTCTTTTAATTCTTTTTCTGTGGATTTTCATTGTTCTTTTGTTTTGGGCATTTTTCTTTGTCATCCCACTTTCTCTCTGTGTGTTAGGTAGATGTGCTTTGTTTCCCAAATTTGCTTTGATGGTTTTATGGTGAAGGTGCCTTGTTGTTGGTGTCAGTGGCACAATATTCCAGAACACTTGAGCTCCATGCTCCAGGGATGTTTCTTCTGAGTTATGTGTTCCTCTTGTTGTAGTTGAGTCTTGAGTTCTGATGGCCCTATCATGAATAGAATTAACCCTTCATACCTGGAGACTGTAAGGGTAACCCTTGACTATCGAGTGTGAGATGCTGTGCAGGGACTGACCCTTGAGGCAGCATTGTTCCCAACAGTATCTGGTGTCTGCAGAAATCCCCCTTTGGGTGTACTGATTTGGTAGCTACTTGGGTCGATCACTGGTGTGGTATGACACCCGCTACTGGTTTTGTTGGTTCTGTGTCCACTTGGGTGAGTTTCAGATACAGGTCATTATCAGGCATTGTATGTACCTGGCCTTGAGCCACCTGTCTGTAGCTACCACATTGTTCACTGCTTGTGTTTGTGTCTACTGAACTTGTTTGTGCATGTGAGTGGCCATCTGGGCAAAAATCAGCTTCTCCCTACTTGGAGCTGGGGTCAGCTCTGTAAAAGAACTAAGTTTCCCTGAGGTTCACCTCCATCTTTCAGCTACTCTGCTTCTCCCTGAGGTTGCCTGGTTCCTGCAGAGCCTGTTGATGAGAGACTATAAGATGAACCAGGCCAGTTGAAGCAGTGCTAGTGGATCCCGTACCTGTGGGTCACACAGTCTGCAGGCCACTCAGTGAGGGGAAATTAGCTGCTGCTTTAAAGCCAAATCCTTCAGTATCTGCCAGAGACTCCAGCTCTGGTTTCCTCAGAGGTGCTCACTGCCAATTCAGCCAGTCATCCCTTTTGCAGGAGTGAGCTTAGCAGCCCTGAACTCCAGGAGACAGATCAAAAGAGTCTCCCATAGAGGCTGATGCTGGACCAGGCTGCAGGAGGAGGCTAAGCTCTCTGTCTCATCCCCAGACCTCAGAAGGAGGCTTAGCTATCTGCTCCACTTCCAGGCAATAACCTCAAAGGGTCTTACACTTTGAAAGGCCCTGTTCTGAGCTGCTGTTCCTTCCCCCTGCAGAAATGCACCCCAGGGGGGAAATCTGGAACTTAGCTGGGGTACTTTAAACAATTTCACATTGGGGATGGTGCCTGAAAACCTGTAGGAAGGGGGTAGGTACTTCTTTCCCTTTCAAGGGTAGCATGGACTAAGACTGATTTTGGCTCCCTCCTAAGCATCCAAGCAGTTCTGCCCTTGCCTGTCTAACTCTTAACAATAGCTTCCCTGGGAGGCACAGTCTGAAATGAAATTATTGGCCCTGTGCAACATCTGGCTCTATGCCAAACCAAGCTGCGTGGGGCCCAAAGTCTCCACCTTGTTCAACACCCTGGTCTCTCTGTGCAGCTGGTCTCAGCAGGGGAGGATTCAAAGTCCCAGTTTGGCAAGGCATGACTCCAAAAATTGCATGATGACCCAAGAATACCCAGCTCTGTGTGGATCCTCTGTGCCTCCAAACTCAGCACCAGCAGTGGCCCAAAAGCAGGAGGAGGGGTACCACTTGTGTGTCTGAGAAGGGGGAGACCAGTCGTCTTTCTCAAGCCCTTTAGTTAAAAGTCACTGTCTAGGTCTCCACGCAAAGTCTCCTCAGAAAATGGAGGGCCCCTCAAAGACACTGTTGGCTGTAGCCTGCAAGTGCCTCTGTGGGATCCACATGCAGCAGCATGACCTTTCTAGCAGCCTGATCCCATATTGTGAGCTCTGAAAATATGGCACATCTGTGCGTTTGCATGGCATCCTTGTACAGAACCCATGCTAATCTTTTTTTTATCATTCCACTTTTAGTGTATATGCTGCCAAAATGAGCACCTGACCAGTTATTATTATTATTGTTGTTGTTATTATTTTATCTCAGTAAATAACAACACCACTCATTTACATTATCACTAAAATCCAACACTGTTGTTCTTTTCTTTTCTTTTTACCACAGTCCCAAATCAATTAATCAGGAAGCCTTGATTACTTTATTTCAAACTGTGTCCAAAATATGATTACTTCCAGAGTTCCATACTCCTAAGGCTCCAACATTATTTAATTGAATTATTGCAATAATCACTTTACTTAACCCCCCCAACACAGTTCCCCATAACAGAGTCAGAGAACTATTTATTTAAAAAAAATATATTAGCACCTGTCACTCCTCTGTTAACATTCTGCAATATTTTCTACCTTATTTTCAATAAAATTTTAATTCTGACAGTTACCCACCTTTCTTACCATACTCTTCTTTGATAAGCATAGTGTAATCTTAGTAGACCTAATCTATTCTAATGTTGAGGATTGAAATCTAATCTGAAAATAAAATCCTTGAAACATATTTGGAAATAGATAAAAATTTCTCTAGTTTTTAGACATACATTTTTCAGAGATTTTAAATTTATAATAATTAATTTTATTAATATCTTTGTTTTTCTTTTTTCCTAGTCCCACTTCTGGCTCAGGAAAAGAAAAAGAAAAACCTAGGTAAATTATTTAACTAAAACACCTACATACTTATTTCTTAATCGGGAAGTACTATAGATAGACATACAGAAAGGTAAGAAAAATAGGAGAAATAGGAAGAAAGAAAGAAAGAAAGAAAGAAAGAAAGAAAGAAAGAAAGAAAGTTTAATGTATTACTATAATACAAACTACATTTTTAATACAGTGGTGGCAGCCTGACATTTTCCCCAAGGAGCGTGGAGACAGGAGAGGGGCAAGTGGAGAGAAAGCTGTGGAGCGGAAAAGGACAGTAGCACTGACAGTACCAGGATGTAGTGATGATAGGTATTTAGTGGAGAAAGAAAAGTCCTTTATTTTCTCCCCATCTCTTTATCTCCCATAGGCCTGGGTAACCAAAAGAAATGGAGGAAATTGAACCTGTGAGTTCCTAGTCATATCTGTCTCATCACCTTCAACTCTTTCCCCTTTGTACCTTAGAGAGAAATAAATTAGCAGCTAACCCAAATATCCTTTTAATTGGGTAGATCTAGGCTGCCTAGAAGTCAGGATGCCAGAATGTATAGGAGTCTAGTGGCTCCTTCTGCGTCATATAGTTGTCAGGGCTGACATCCCAGTATCCATAGTTCTTTCTTTCTGCCCCTTGAGTGGGGTGAGGAGATTATGCAGATGAGTCCCAACACTGTGTCTGCCTGGGAATCCTTGTCTTGCGTGCTTGGCATACTCTGAATTTGTTTTTATATCTCTGAATACAGCAGCACTCTGACCAAGAGGATGAATGCTCTGACAAAGCTGTTTAGCAGCTCCGCTAAATGGTTCTAACAGGCACAAATTTTGGAATGGATACAAGAAATATTATTCTCCCACTCCAATCCTCTACTTGTCCCTATTCAAATATCTTTCTGTGTTTCTCTTTCCCTTTTTCACTTTCTTTCTCTGTCTCTCTCCTTCTGTCTCTTATCTCTTTGCCTCTTTGTTTCTCACTCCATTTCTCTCCTCTAAATACTCAAAGTTTTAAGATAATTTCTTAGAATTCCTTCCCTTAAAGTGAGATATTACTTTCTGTGGTCTTGCTTTCTCAGAGAGAGCAAAGACAAATATCAGGCATCATTAGCAAAATATATCAATTGGGATATCAATCATTAGGAAAGATATCAATAATCACTAGTAAGTTTCAGGTCACAAAAGGCTTTTTATTTAATTTATTTTTTAAAAGGTTATTTACTTATTTATTTTTAGAAAGAGGGAAGGGGAGGGAGAAAGAAAAGGAGAAAAACATCGATGTGTGAGAGAAACATCGATTGGTTGCTTCTCACACACTCCTGGCCCGGACCTGGCTTGCACCGCAGGCATGTGCCCTGACTGGGAATCAAACGGGTGGACCCTTTGCAGCATTGAGTGACACCACTCAGGGTGTCCGAAAAGGCCTTCTAAAATATGGTTCAGAATTTAAAGTTTATTCTGAGTGTGAAGGAAAATATTTGCACAATTTTGAGCAAAGATTCCTGATTTGATTTATATCTTAAAATATGAAGCTTTGTCTTAAAGTGTGTGAAGACTGGTCTATAATGCACAGAGGGTAAGACTGCAGCAGAGAGATAAGCTAGAGCTAATGCAGAAACCCACCACAGGTATGATCGTGGCTAGAACTATGCTGCTCTTTTTGCCAATTTGTCTTGTCATTCCTTAGTTTCAAATAAATGTATTACAAATAAATTTTTTTTTTGAGAAAAGAAACCACCATAAGTGGGTATTTTGTTGTTGTTGTTGTTGTTGTTCTATCACAGTTGTCCTAATTTTCCCCTGTTGCTCTCCCCTGCCCCACCCACCCTCACTCCTACAGTCTGTCCCCACTCTGTTCTCCATGTCCATGGGCCATTTATATAAACAGATATTAAACTCACTTTTCTCTACTTTTGCAGTGTTTCACTGTAGATACCATGGAGTCTCGGGTATTTTTTACTGGTTTATCTAGGCTGGAGCTCAATGAAATACTTAGATTGCAACGATTTCCTGAGAACCTCTTAGAGATTGTAAAGAGTTATACAAACTGAATTTTTCCCTAAAGACAAAAATTTCAGTTTGAAGGAGGTTCTTAAGTTTTCTCCAAAGAAAAATCAGACATTGGAGTCATACTACTTAGTCTAAATTTGTATCTAATCTTTATTTTACATTAGAGTTAACCACTCTGAATCCTCCTGATAGCAATGGCCTATGGAAAATGAAGTGAGATCATAGAGATTTACCTATCGTGGTTTTGCTCAAATGAATCATTCAGTGGCATTCTGTCAACTTCTTTTCTTTCCAACAGAGAAATAAAGGCATTATTGTATTTGCATCTTTTCCGGCATAGGCTTTTAATCCTCCTGGAAATAACAACCTATTAAACACATATCTGTATAAAATTATATTTCTGCTCCAAGCCTTTCAGTACAAAATAGCTAAATTTACCCTCTAGAGAAATTGTGAACCAATAAAATATTTGAATTGTCAAAAAATATTATTGCAATAATCTATTGTTTCATATATTAGAGTTTCAGAAATTTTTAATTTTCTTTTTGATCAAGGCTCTTTTAAATGTCAAGCCATGTGCCAAAATTGACCTAATCCCCTTTTGAGACTGATAAATTAAGATTGTATACTTTAAGATTATTAAACTGCCATTTCTTTCTGGGTCAAAATTGTTTTGATATTGTCAATTTCATTTGATTCTAATATATTTATACAGAAAGAGTATGAACTAATTCAAATACACACATAGGAAATACTTTTAACAGGCCCCATTTAAGATTTTATTTTGCAAACTGATAAAAATATACAATAAAAGATGCTTCAAGGTAAATATTGAATCCAACAAATGTAGATAGTATCCATCATTATAACTGATGGATGTTTCCTCATGTCTAAGAATAATATTCCCTAATATGAATTTCTCTAAAATTCTAGAACCAATAGGGTTCAATCTCATTTTATTTTGTTGTGTTTTCTTCAAATAAATGCAACTGGCACTCTAATATGTATACATCTCTAACCTTCCCCATCTTCCCAAACCAAACCCTGTATTTAATTCTGTAATATATCCTTTCAGATTTTCTACAGATATTATAAATGTAATATATGTAGAATAACCTTTTTCTCTTGATGACATCACCAAGAAACTAGTCTGAAGACAACAAATCTTAAACTTAGGTTCTCTTTATTTTCACTTTTAGTAAATCAACAAATTGTACTGATTCTACCTCAGAAATGTGTCTCAGTTACTGACTGTTTCTATTACATTCAGTGATTTTGCCTCAGCTCAGAGCCTCATGCCTTTATAGGTTGTTGCAAAGGATTCCTAACAGTTTTCCCTGAGACTGGGTTTTTCCTGATCTGGTATATTGGTTAAATGAGTATCTTCTTAAATGACAAAAAGAAAGTTGATGTTATCAACTCTAAGATCAAAATCTTCTACCAGCACTCTATTACAAAAAATTAATGAGATATAATTGACATATAATATTATGTTAGTTTCCAGTGTGCAACATTAGCAACTGTTACCACACATAGTTGTAATTATTTTTTAAGTGATGAGATCTACTCTCTTAGCAACTTTCAAATATACTGGTGTATGAAAAATCCTGACAGTTTTTTGTTTGTTTGTTTGTTTATTTTTCGTAACTCAAGTGCCTAACTTCAGCTTTGATTGCCAGTCATCCACTTTCAAAGAGGCATCTACTTCAGGACGGTTGTCTAGAATAAAGGGATTGGCAGCTACATAACTAGATAAAGAGCCAGGCCACCTTCCTAATGGAGGCTCCTTTTTTTTTTTTTAGATCTTGGTTTATTTTTATAACTACCCATTGGGCGACGTTTTTTTTCTCTTCTCACATTTTAAATTCCTGTTCTTATGTGTTAAATTCACCAATAAAGAAGGAGACTGCAAAACCCCGGGCCCTCACTCTCAACCCAACAACATCAGAACTTCAGGCTTTTATGCATTTTCTTTCTTCCCCTACCTACCGACTTACCTCTCACCTCGCTGTGTGACCCTAGATGTGTTATATAATTTCCAGGTCTTGGAAGTAGTAAACCTTTATTATTTTAAAAATTTCCTGATGGTTATTGCTGAAGGTCATCTTGAAATTACAATAAGAACTGCAAGGGCTAGTCCAACCACAACATTGGTTACTGATAGTCCGGGAGCTGCACAAGCAACAACAGGTTTTTTTGTTTGTTTTGTTCTGTTCTGTTTTTATTTGTAGCAGACAAAAATCAGTCTTCCTTTCTTCCACACACTAGACATATTTTCAATTACAGATCAGATTCTCTGAGGTCCATGTTAAATAGTAAAATGCCAAGAGTGCAGAAAAACAGGGTGGGAGGGAATCCCGCATAATGAGGCTCTAAGTGAGAAGTTTCACTCAACCACTCCACTACAGGAACTGGAGGCCAGCACAGATCCCTGAGAAAGAGTCATTTTGGGTTATGTCCTAAGGACTGCTAAAAGAGAGGTGCTTAATGAATCTTCACTAGTAAAGCTCTAAAGGAGAGCTAATTTGTTTTGGGAGCAGCTTTTCAACAGTGGGCTTTTTTCTCCTTAACCAGAGTTTCCCATTGGAATTGGAAGACCTCAGCCACACTTACAGTTTTCTAGTTCCATGTTAGTCAAACTCTTGCCTGGGAAATACCATGAATAGTAGGCAACTATATCCTCTGATCAGTCAGGATATATTCTGGTGGGATTCTGGGTCTTCAGCTCAGCTTGGGGAAAGGTCAGTCATGTTTCAAGCAAATGAACAGAGCTAGAGTGTCACAAAGAGCCTGAGGTGCATGGAGCTGAGTTATCCTGGAGAGCAGCCGGACACCTGACCTGAGTGGGAGGAGGACTGTGAATGGTATCTCTGACCCTTCCCATGGCCATTCCTGATGTCCAAACATAGCAGTCAGTCTTAAGGAAATAGGCCTATTTGGGGATGCTCTTTCTTCTGATATACTTACCAGAAAACTCAGGAAAATGTCCTGGCCTATTGGCCTAAAAAATAAGGTCTTCTGTAATCTTGTCTCAAGCTCTATCCTCATGTCTTTCTAATTCACTATACCCTGTTTTGCTGATACATTGCAATTCTCCTCATTACTGTCATTTGCTGAGTTTATTAGTATTGTTATTTATATTATCTTCTGTTTTCTTGTAAGTCATTCTTTTTATATTTTCTGTTTCTTATACCTGTTGACTCTGCCTTTATTTCTCATAATTCATTGGTAATCTTTTACTAGTTTTTCAGAACCAAGTTATAACTTCACCTCAAGAAATCTTTTCTAATTCCAAACGAAGTCAAACATTTTTGTATGTTACCAAACTATAATGTATTTTAAGCTATTTATTAAACTTGTGTCATCAACTTTGACAAAACTCCAACACAAAGCATACTAGCTCCTCAAAAAATATTTGGCAAATATAAATAAATGTCCCAAATCTCAGTCTTTTAGGAGTTCTACTTAAGACAGTCTAATTAACTCTTCTATGAATCTAAACCAACTCCCAGTTTAAGAAATAATTTATTCTTAATGAAGATCAGTATTAGGTAAGGTGAGATCTGTTAGGAAACTATAGTCTGTTTTGCAGATAATAATTATGTAAATATTAAATCAAATGATTATTATTTGTGCTTTCATATTTATCAATACAATGTTAGAGGACATAATTTTTAATGTATAAACATTACTAAACAACACCATTGAATCCCCATCTCTTTTTAAAGAGTAAAATTTGATGTTGAAAAGAGTACAATTGAAAAAAGTTTTTTGTTATTGGATAGCAATAAATGCATCTAAAGATATTATTTTACTATAGTGAGTTTCTTTTTTAATCCATATTATTCTACTGAAAGGAGAGATAAATGAATCAGAAATTTTAACATTTTAACAAACTTCCACATTTTTCTTTGTGGAAGAAAAATGCCTAATGTAAAAAAAATAAATAAATAAGGCTTCGTGTTGTTTTCTTCGAATTCACTTTACTTGACTTTTTCAGTAGAAGAAGGACTCACATTGATCATAATGAGCCTGTTTTACGTAGCCCAGGTAAAGGTCCTTGGGGATTTGATTGTGGGGTGGGTGTCCAACTTATTTTTAAAAAGTTCTCATAGAACCTTTTGACAACTAAAATAAGAAAAGCATAAATAACGCTCTAAACTTTGTTTTATTTTCTCTAGTCACAGTACATACTTTAAGGATGCATGCATAGTTAAATATGTCTAAACAAAAAATGTAAAAATCAAATGAAGTCTCTATAATCAAATAAGAATGTGTAACTATGAAAGTGGGGAAAGTCATTGAAACACTAGTCTTCATTACAAAACTTGCAATAAAAAATAAAACTCAGTATTTCAAGATGCTTAAAGCATATCATTACATGCATATCTTATTTCTAAACTAGATCTATTTCCTCGAAGATAGCTAATTTATTGACATTTACTTGACATTTTATACTTTGTCATCCTTGATCATGCCAACTCCAAATTTATACACATATTTTCTCCTGGCATTCTCAATTTTGTTAGATCAGGGTTTCTTTATGATCAATGATATTTTACATCTAACTTACAGAATATCTCAAATACTGGAGGCAAAAAATATATATTCAATCATGGGATGTGACACAATGGGGATTTTTTTTTTACAACTTTAAACCAACAATGGAGGTTTTCCTGACTGCTTTTCAGTTATGGCTTTTCCAGTTACATTTTCTGTAATGTAGACTAATAAGAACCATAACCTTGGTCACAAAGATCTCAAATCTCAATGAAATCAATTTATCCTGTGACTTCACCATATAGGTTATTATTATGGATATTGCCGTGGTCTGAGAATGATAGGACTAAAATAATGAAGAAGAAAGTAATGATATAGGAATTTTTTTTTAAAAATCTACTAAAAAACCATAATCCTGTCTCTAGGGAAAAAATTAACAATATTAATGAACTGATAATTAATTTAATTCATTGAGTAAGATAGACAATCACAGATATATAAAATAAGAACTGACAAAAAGAGAATAACTATTAGAAGAGAAGAAAAACAAAATACCAATCGTGCCTATTTTAGGGAATTGTATGTAAGCATATATGGAAGCAGGTGAATTTACTTGAATAACCCAGTTTACTAATTTGTCCATGATAGAAATGTAAACTGAAATACATTAAGTCTATTAGAATGTATAGAAAAGACTACCAAGGCATGACCCACAAAACCACCAGCTCGAGTAAATTTCACAGGAAAAACTGAAGTAAACTTTCAGCTTTAATTTAATTTAATTTAATTTTTAACTTTTATTTTTTTCTTTATTTTTATTGTTGACACCATTACAGATGTCCCTCTTTCCCTACCACCCTGCCCTTTTCTTCCTTCTTCCAAAGAACATATAATGAGGGGAATCATCTAAATTTATTTTAAAAGCAAGTATGTCATATGAATATAGCAGGCATTTTGCTTCACAGTGAAAATATAAATCATTGAACAAATTCTCTTTCATCTCCCTTTTGGACCTATTTCTTCCTACCTTTTATTGTTACTGTCAAGGACAAACCTTTGCCTGGGCACTGGAGCTCATTCTTATTTAAAATGTCAGTATCTTTAAGCTTTTGTTTAAAGTTCTTCATGAAGAGTATTTTTGTTTGTATAAATCGGGCACGAGAACATTATAGAGGTAAAGTTTAAAATTTAATTTTTTTATTTCAATATTAGAATTTCCTAAAATTCACAAAATCTTCATAATTATTAAGTAGAGGAAATCATAGTTGATTTGTGTTGCTCTTGCGGTTGTCACTATTATTTTTTACTCCGTGAAATAACTTCCATGACACTTGAAAGGGAAAATTTCAGGAGTCCAGTCCTCCATTGTGTTGCACTAGCAAGATTTCATCTAAATTTTCTTCCAACATAAATACATGATATTAAAAAGCCAACTTTAATATATAAAAATGTAAAGGTTCCTAAAATAAATTAATTTTGGTTGAGATCTAGTTTTCCTTAAACAGGTCGTATTATTTGAAACGGGAAAAATGTATTCAACAGCATATTTAAAGAATGATAGTAATTATATAATTTTGACATCCTCTCCTTTAAAGGAAAATGTTTATATCTTACAATGTATTTGTTTAAAGGATTTTTAATAACTATGCCTGTTAGAGTAAAAACTGTTGATTATTGTTTAGGCTATTCTTCAGCTGAATGATCTAAATGTAAGGGAAGTGAACCTTTCTTTAGAGCTCAAAATGTTTAAGTTTTATAAGCATGATCTTTCCAGGGCATCTAAATTCCAACATTAATCTAAGTATTTTTCTCAATTTTTTGGCCTGCTGCCCTGTTACATTTATTTAATCCAGAATACGTATTTTAATTTAAAAAAAACCTAAAATTGTTATGAATGGCATTTCACAGATAATCATTAAAAATGTCTAGTGCTCATCATCTCTACTGATAGTAGAAAAATTTAAATCAACACAACAATGACAAAGTGCCTTTCATTTGTGAGAACTGGAAAAATATCTTAAAGTTTGAAAATTTAATACTTTTAGTACTGTGGGGGAGATGAGACCTTCATGTAAATATTTAGAGGCTTAAATTATACTATCTATCAAATTTATAGATATGCATGACTCTTGTCGAGTCACTTCTAGTATGAGAATTTCTCCATGCGTTTGTGCACAAACCTGTGGCAGACTCTATATTTGAATATATTAATTTCAATAGTACTTAGCATTAAAGAAAAATGGGGGCAATTTATGTTTCCATCAGCCTGGAAATGTTTAAGTAATTGGAAACATATAAAAAAAGTTAAAAAACATTACAAAATCCAAATATTCATCAATAGGGGAACTGTTTCAATAATTATGGCATATTCATATAATCAACCTATTTATTGGAAAAACAAATCGTTTTGTATATGTTTATTTGTAAAGAGTTCAAAGATAAAACATAAAATGATAAGATAAAGGTGCTCAAGTTTATAAATAGCATGGAAACAAATATATTTCTATGCTGGTACATGAATAAAAATAGAAGGGAAAGACATACAAAATAGGCAATAGGTATCACATAACACTAGTGCCATTGGGGGTAGTTGGAGATGTCATAAAGTTCATTATTTTATTATTAAGTATATTTTGCCTTGTCACACAAAATATAAATTACATTAAAAAATAAATTAACATAAAAAGATGAATTAAAGATTTAATGTGGATTTAACTTTTGTGATTGTCATGACAAAGATAGTCTTAAATTGTCATTTTACATTAATTAAATCAGTAAGTTCTCAAAGGGAAAAAATGAAAGAAAAAGGAAAAAGGTAAGAGAGATATTAAAGGAGAAAAATATAAGAATGGGGGTACAGGTAGAAGCAGGGAAAAAGAAAACAAAGAAGAAAAGAAGGAAGGAAGGAAGGAAGGAAGGAAGGAAGGAAGGAAGGAAGGAAGGAAGGAAGGAAGGAAGGAAGGGAAGGAGGGAGGGAGGGAAGGGAGGGAAAACCTATATTCCTGATTTTGATTATTTACTTGAAAAATCCTTACTGTTGGCCAGGTGAAGTTGCAGTATAGCCCATTTTGAATGCTACTACTCCTATTGCTACTGATAGTGATAAATATAACAATTCAACTGAATTTCTAAAAAGTAAATGAGAGATTTAAGTCCATTTTTCATAACACATTGTGTTATATTTTATTTAAATGTCTGTATACAATGCAATTTATTCACTTTGGAAGGTAATCTAAATTATGATATATAATTAATTATCATAATTATGTGTAACTCTAGTCAATTTTAATATTTGTTTAAAAATGACATAAGAAGAAATTTATCTACAGGTTAAAAAGTAAGTTTTCTCTGCACAAGATTATATTTTTACATAAATAATAGTATATATGTGGTGCCTTTATATTTTTCCTGTGTAAAAATTATACATTCTTTGATTTGGTTAAAAGATATTATCTTAAAAATAATCGTTCTTTGTTAAAAAATGAGCGAGTATAAACTGAACAAATGAAACAGAGACAGACTCATAGATGGAGAATAGATGACTGCTAGTGGTGGTGGAGGGGGAAGCTTAGGGAGTGAAGAGATTGAGCAAAAAAGAAAAAGGACTCATAGGCATGGACAACACTATGGGGAATGCTTTGGGAAGGGAGGTATAAAGGGACTAAATGGTAGTGGAAAAATACAATAAAGATTATATGTTTATATATAACCAGAGGGGAGTAGGGAGGGTGATAAAAGGGGAAAAGGAGGAGAAGGGTCATCAAGGAACATGCATAAAGGACCCATGGACAAAGCCAAATGGGGGAAGGATTCATTGTGGGAAATGGAGAGGGGTGGGGCTGGTGAAAGTGGTGGAAGGAAAATGTTGATGTGGGGATGATGGGATGGGGTGCAGGGTGGAAGGGATAAAGGGGAGAAGAAAATGAGACAACTGTAATAGCATAATCAATAAAATATACAAAAAATAAAAATAAATTTTTAAAATGATAAAAAAGTTTATTTATTAATAGTAAATTAAAAATACCTTTATTTTTTGCCTAAGTTGCATTTTTGGTTTCTGAGATAGAACGACAGTGCTTTTTATACCTAATGTAAGCTCTAATTTGAATTCAGAATATTGAACATAATATATTCTAAAAATAAAAGGTGCATTGTTTGTCCTGTTTCATTTTCAATTTTAAATGTTGTTAAAAATACTGAAAGAAATGCTGTTTTAAAGTAACTCCTACTGACAATGTTTGAAATTTAAATCCCAAACCAAAGCTTCTCTTTCATAAAGATTGCAAACAAACATCAATATACTTCTTAAGAATTCCAATATTGAGATAAGTCAACAAACAACGTCTATCTTTGCAACTTTGAAATATTATGTGCTTTTAATAAAGAAAAACAGAACACATAATCAGCAATAGATGTTTTTCTTTACAAATTTATATACATGTTCATTCTACCCAGTTGGGAAATAAAATATTTTCATGTATTCAAATAATTTGCTTAATTTTGAGTTTTAGCACAATAATTCCTTCTTTTTGTATCTCTTCTGACATTTACTTTGATTTCAAGTCAAAGGGACAACTAAAATGTCTGCTGCTTTTATGAGCTTGGCTAACCACTCAACAAAAGATTTGCAATAATCATGGAGGGTGTGGGTCTGGGAAATACTAGAGAAAAAGAAAATGAATGAGGGTAGAAAGGCATAGACGTAGACTCTAAACATGCACTTCTTAACTAAAAAGTTACAATTTAACCTATTAGTGATCCAAATGAAATTAAAAGTTAACCAACATGAGACATGTAGAAAAAAAATCTGGAATATCATTACTACAGGATGTTTAATGGGCCACCAGAATGAAAATATATACACACGCATTACATGGTGGGAAAAAAAGTAGGTTTATAGTTGTTTGTAAGAAAAATATAATAAATAATAAATAATAACATAAGAATAAACTTTCATATACTCACAACTGTAAACCTACTTTTGTTCCACTGGTACACATTTAAACATGACTTTGGGATCAGTATTGGTTGGTGCTCTGAAGTTGCTCTTGAAAATGACCATATCTAAGCTACAAAGCTTTTGTTCATCAACAAAGTATTAGATTTAGTCTAAAGCTCTTAACCTCTCTCTACTATTGATTTCAGTAATCTTCAAAAATCACTGTAGCTTCCTCTAATTTGCATTTTACTGGGTAGCATCAGAAGAATTGACAATATTTACTAAAGCTCGTGTAATTTTTTCCAATAAAAACAAACAAAAAATTCATGTACCTATGCTCTTCTAATCTTGCTTGGTCAATTTCCTACATTAACAATCTGCCTTGTTTCTATAAATTCCCTACAAAATGTTCAATGACTATCTATAAATGAGAGTGATGTTACAGTCAGAAGGAGATGTTTGCTATTTACCATGTGTTAGCTTTCTCATCCCTATGTATGCTATGCTTTAAGATAGCTTTCTACCTTAATGGCACATGTTTATATGATAAAGGTTTACTCTTTCACACCAAATTTCATTACTTGAAATTGAAAATTGATACCACTTTCCTTATTGATTTTATCTTTTATTCAATTTATTTAATGTATTTCTCATGACCCATTCTAATCACAACAAAATGAGGATGGCAGCTCAAGTGGACAAGGCTGTAACTGGCAACCTGGAGAGCTACTCTTCATTTAAAAAAAAGAAAGAAAAAAAAAACTCAAGTAAAGTATTGGATCTCAGCGCCTGAAAGAGAAAGTCACAAAAAACTTAACTCCTTTATTCATGAAATTGGCGATAATAGTATACTCACTTGAATAGCTTTTGCTACATTATAAAACTGGAGTATCATGAAAGAGTATTGAGCCTACTCTAGGCAGTTATTCCTCAATCTTGCATTTCGGTTAGCTTGTGTGGCTCTTCTTCAAGTTTTTGTTGACTTCAGGGGGACTGTACAGATCTCATTGTGGAACAAGGTTAGTGGGACAGTTTCCACCAGGGATTATTTTTCTCATAGTGAAGGTTAACAATCTCAGAGGGATGAATAAAAGCAGAAGCAACCAATAAGATTTAGATTGGGAACTGGTACTCTTTCATCTCCACCTATGGTTTGGACAAGGTCAACCACATTGTCAAGGCCAACAGTACTGTGGAATAAAGGCAGAGCTAAGGAGGAAACAAGGTGAATAAATGCTAAACAATAACTCACTAAAACAGTCATTGGGATAGAGACCAAAGCAATCCAATGAGCTGCTTTATAAATTCCCTATACTGAAACAGAACTAATAATTTAATGCAATAAAATAGGTTAGTGGCCTTCAATATCCATGGAAAACGTGTTTTTTCTTTTATTTTTATCCCATACTACTTTATGATAGTATAGTGGGGAACCTTGCTTGATCCCCAAGTTATTTATGTCACATGAATTTAAGCATGTGGGACTAATGTGCAGGGTGAAGGATCAAGGAATTTATTTCCAGTAGGTATTGAAGAGTAAGAAGTCATTAATTTCAACTGAAATGAAATTGGCCAGAATTTTTTAGCCCCAAATAAGATTCAGATATCAGCAGGAATAAGTAATCCATGTTGCTAGAGACAGATTTGGGCTCAACGTAGTTCCCCAGAGACATATGACTGGGTTTTGCAGAAAGAAGATGATAGTAGATAGAAGTGGAAAATTTTGATATGAACTTTAATATGGGATTGGGAGGTAAGTTGCCATTTACTTGTTATGTACAACTTTCCTTACTTTGCTTTAGAATTCTATAGAGCTATGGCCCCTGAGGTTACTTGTAACCATGGTCATGAATGATCTGTTTACATCTCTTTAAAACAACTGGATGTTAAGAAAACAGTTCATTTATATCTACCATCCCTTTAGATCTCCTGGAATGGTCACAATGAGTTCTCACTTCCTCTTGGGATATTCTCAGCTAATGACTAACTATGGTGGGTAAGGTGGTATTAGAGCTGGCTCACTCAGGTCCAACTCAGGACTCTTACACTGGGCAACCTTTGCTCTCATAGACTTCACATTGGCCTGTCCAGGATTTTCTCAGGTTGTGCTGCAGTGAGATAATCTTCTTATTAATCTTTCTTTCCCTCCCTCTTTTCACAGGGGTCCACATGCCTTGCGGGCAGAAGGTTCTCACTGAGGAGGCTAGCACCCTCCTACTTTATCCTTCACTGCATTTCCCCCAATAAAATATTTGCATACCTAACCTTATAGATATCTGGTTCTAAGAGAATCCAAACTGCCACAGTAATCAAAAGGGGAACTAGCATTAGTAATAAAAAGTGACTGCATTTGTTGTAAGAAATAGTGTACTTTATTTTTTTAAAGGTTTTATTTATTTATTTTTAGACAGAGGGGAAGGGAAGGAGAAAGAGAGAGAGAGAAACATCAATGTGAGGTTACCTCTCATGTGCTCTTTACTGCACACCTGGCCTGCAACCCAGGCATGTGCCCCAGCAGAGAATGGAACCACCGACCCTTTGGTTCGCAGGCCAGTGCTCAGTCCACTGAGCCACACCAGCCAGAGCAGAAATAGTGTACTTTAGAAGACAGTAGGTTTTGTAGAGAAAGAAGAATGACTTTCTATACCCTATGGGAAAAAAAACTTCTTGATGTTCTACCCTGAAGATTAGCCACATAAGTTAAACTTCCTGATGGGCATAGCTTGGAAATCAACCTGGATCAATGAGGAATCGGTGGTAAAATTCAGTGGAGGGAGCAGTCACACTTGATAGAGCATGCACGCTCAGTGAAGGTGGTTCTATGGATAGAAGTGGCAGTGATGTCTGGAGGAAATACTTACATTTAGACTAGGTGACAGCAGACTCTAATGTGTCAAGCAGAAGTGACTTTTCACCAAAGACATCCATCAAGGCATCTTTGTAAAGTTTAGCAGAAGTTGGAAGCCTTGGATCAGTGCTAGGGGCAGAATAATTTGCATTGGAAAGAGAGAGGAAAGGAGAAATAATTACAGACTCAGAAAAAGTATAATTCAGGAGCACACAATAAGAACATTTTATTAAAGTCTTCCCTGCAAAAAAAAAAAACAAAAGTGAAAAATATATCGTTAATCAATGATCTTTAACAGCATGTTGTACAAGAACCACTTAAATGTGTGGTTTAATATGACTCTATTTAAACCCCTTGACAGTTTGCCTTAAGAAACTCAGTTTGTATATTTTTCAAAACTCACACCAACTTCATCTGATTCCTCACACATTAAGAGGAGGAAAGGAAATGGATTCAGTGGATAAATCAGATCTTCATAGCAAATTGGTTTCACAGTGAAGGATACTTTAATTGGTACTTCTGGCTCCACCAAGATTCCAAATCTGTCCTGCCATGTACTGGTCCAATATGTTTTCTTCCACAGATACAGAAACCATAGAAAATCTGTTCTGGATTTTTTTTTAATGTTGTTGTTGTTGTTGTAGTTGATGTTGATATTGTTGAGTAATTAATGGTGGCATAATCACTACTGTAACTTAGGAAAAAAATAAACTGAGTATAGGTTAAGTAACAGAAACAGAATGCTTACAAATTCCAGGGCTCTTCGAATGGCATAAGTAAAGACAAGGCCAGTCTGTGGATCAAAAATCAGTGTGGGTTTAGTAGGTGAGAGTGTATCCAATGTCTGGGAGGAGATGAAGCCAAGTTAAAATCACAAGGGACCTGCATATTGTAAATGAACTATTATTTATTTGTTCTTAGTTGTCTTAAATATTCAGTGATTTTTTAAAGTAATGAATTGGGTTATTTTAAAAATAATAAATGGAAACACAACAGTCTATTTTATAATAGAGAAAGCTGGGCATTATGTTAACAGAATTGAAGGAAAATGATATTTGGAGAGTAAAAATCAGGTGTGGAGTAAGTAGCTTTTGAAAGAACAGACATTACATCCAAATGTATTCTGTTACTTGATTTACTGTTTCAGCTTCCTACTTAAGTATGGTGAGTCTTACCTCACAGCAGTACATATAAAGTCACTGAGTTACTTCTAACAAACTGGGGTAAAGAGGGTAGATACTGGAGTATTGTAATATGTAACAAATGGTAGTTGTCTGAGCTAAGGAGATAGTGATGAGAATTGAGGGGAAGGGAATGGTGAGAAAGGCACTGGAAAGATAAAATAAATCTTCTGTTTTGAATCCTGTCTATTATCCCTTCCTTTCCAAACCAGGATGACAAAAATTCAAATAAAATATTCCATAATATGGAATAGTTTTTAGAAACATTCTATACTGTGTAAAATCTATTTAAATATGGATAAACACACTTGTATTTGTAATATGAGGTGTGCCCAGACAGTATCCAGTCATGTCTTATGAAAAATAGAGACATTTATTGAAGAAGATACAACATACAAGAAACACTGCACACAGGACAATGATGCCTCAGTCCCCTTCAAAGTAGGCACCTTGGGACCTCACACAGTTCTCACAAACACCAACAACTACCTTGTCATATTTCCCTGAATCTCATCAACAGTCTGAAATCTCTTCCCTTTCAAAGGTGATTTTAGTTTTGGGAAAAGCTGCAAGTCACAGGGCATCAAATCTGGGCTGTAGTGGGGCTGAGTCACCTGGGTGATTTAATGTTTCACCAAAAAACCCTACAAGAGACGTGATGCATGGGCAGGTATGTTGTGGTAAGGCTGCCAATCACCAGTTGCCCATAGCTCCGGCCTTCTGAATCATCTGAATGGTTTCCATGGAGGAATGTTCAAGTTTAATGCAAAATTTGATGCAGATGCATTGCTCTACTCGCTCAGTCATTTTGAATGTGACTGCCACACAGTACACATGGTCATTCAATGGCATCTATCACCCCCACTGACTAGTACAGTGAAGTCATCATTGTTCGTGCATGTGCATTCCACTCCACTCTCC
Organism: Mormoops blainvillei; assembly: GCA_004026545.1. Lineage (NCBI taxonomy): Eukaryota > Metazoa > Chordata > Mammalia > Chiroptera > Mormoopidae > Mormoops > Mormoops blainvillei. The sequence goes on along the minus strand of PVJD01006733.1, from coordinate 40,086 downwards.
TTGGCTACCATGTGACATCGATGTGGTGCCAACCATTCTTGTTATATTAACAATGGTTGGACTTTTTTTGGACAGACCTCATTGTGTATATAGAGACTCAAACTTGCTTAGTATCTGAAATTTTAGATGCAAGGGATTTAAAGTTTATAACTACTAGATTGTTAAAGACTTGTACTGAAATATCCAGTACAAATGTCAATTTTTCACACTTGTATTTTTTCTCTTTTTTTCAGACCACCAGATTTTCCTGCATGTGACAATTACTGACATTTTCACTTGACATTCTTCAAAAGTTTCAACAAGAAACTTCATCTCTTACATTTGGTATTCTGTTGAAATTTTTCTTACACCCTGTGTGTGCATAAGTGGATTCTTAGTAAAACAGCCAGAAATCAATCAATTGCCAAACTGAGTGCTTAGAAAAAGTGTACTAGAAATTTGAGCTCCTTATTGTTACCCAGCTATTCCAGGACTTTCAATTCAAAACTTTAATTTATACTCATATTATATTTTTTCTATCACTTAGCAAGTCTGCCTATCTGCATGAATTCCACTGCTCTCTTTGTCAAGTTTCCACCAGTGACTGAATTCAAATATACTTTTCAAAGTCATTACACTAATTTAAACTGTAGTAACTGTCATCATTATATCCACTTTAATCTCTCAAATTTATATATATTTTGAACGTAGGATACCAGAAATCCTAAATTGACTATGACAATAATAAAGAAGAAAATTTTTCCAAAAAGCATTAGGAAGCTATTTGTTAAAAATCAACTTGTTAATAATACATTTTCCATCATCTTTTGGTATTACAATAATATGTACATATGTATACAGGATGAGACAAAAGTAGTTTTACAGTTGTTTGTATGGAAAATAATACACTAAATAATAATAAAACAAAAACAAACTCTGTTTCATGCACTTACAACGGAACCTACTTTTTGCCACATGCTTTTCTTTTCTCTTTCATCCTGGAAGAGAGTGCAACCCTAGGAGCTAAACTCAGTTCTGAAAATCATCATTATACTGAGAATATATTGCAGGCTTTTTCTAACATTCCTTCATCACTAGTTCATAACAGAAACTTTGATTACCCTAAGAAAAAGAAAGCCAAACATAAGGTAATGGATTTTGACATAAAATTTAGCATTTAGATAGATCCAAGTTTGCTACCCCAAGCAATAACTCACTAGATGTTTTGCCACAATTGAATTAGTCTTCGTTTTGTGGTTAAGATTTATGTCTCTTTCATTCAACAGTAGCTTCTCTTGCTCTTGTGTTCCTTTTCAATAATTCTCATATTTAAAAACACACTAAAACACTTGAGACAGGCTGCTTAGTTCTCCTCTTTAAGTGTTCCATTAATCTTCAGGTGAAAGTAACTGTGAAGTATATAATACTTTACTCAATATAGTAGGTTAACTGCTTTCTCAGACAGGTGTCAGTATCAAGTTTTATTTTGTGGTTTGCCTTTATTTAATTTTTATGGTTAATATATTTTTCCTTTTCTTAAATAGGAGCAATGATTCAGTATTTTTGAAACAGTAAAATATATTTTCTTGTTCAATTACACATTTATTGTATGTCTACTAAATGACAAACACTGTGCTAAGCACTGAGGATAAGGAAATATGACAAGTCTCTGCCCTCCATAAAAGCTTAAGAGTCTTTCTGTGAAGACAAACAATTAAAAATTTGGTGTAGTTTAACATTTTTTTTTAAGAAGGCAGGCTACAAATGCTACCAGAGAATATGAGAGACAATTATCAAGACTGCATGTTAATAAGGAGTCAATATGTTTCACTGGATGAAGTAATGATAGGATGAAAGAATGAGGGAACATGCCAGGGATAAAAAACGAATGCTAATATGTCTAAACATTCATTCACCTGGGTACTTCTTTCACCACCTCCTTCTTTATAGCATTCACTGAATTCGTAGTCCCATGGGCTTCTCCCTTCTTCCTCCCCATAACCATATAACAACTAAAATGAGTTACCAATTGAAGTAACAAAGAAGTACATATTGGCACAGTGAGTTTTACATTAAAATAGATTAGATACAGTTATAAATATGAGAGAGAGGAGACCTCAAAGACAGAAGAAGACAATAACTAAAGAAACCTAGAACTTTGGGGGGGTAAGAACGACCTATTGTTTAGAACACTGGGAACTAAGTGGAAGTTGACTCCACTTACAGAAGTTGGCCTTCATCCTTTTTTTTTTTCCCCCTAATTGTCCTTCAAACACTTAGGATCAACCTGGGCCTTATGGATCATGTAGATTTCAGAGTGATTGCCTGTCCTTAGAGATCCTGCCCAGTCTCAGGCCAATTAACACTTGCAAATTTTCTGCCACAAATTTATTCTTTGAATTTGTGCTAGTCTTAGAGAATCATGTCACAGCCATGAAAAGTGCTTTTTCACCAAGACCTAGTACAGAATAACATTTTAAGCAGAACAAAACATGTATGAAATTAAACATTGGAAAACATTTGATGGGATTTGCATTACTGCAGCATGTGGTAGGAAGTGAGCACCTTCAAGATTAAGGTTGGGGTTTTTGTGTAGCCAGCCAAAGTTTTCAAACTTAACCTATGTTTTGGGCTCGTATTTTCAAACAACCAATCTAAAGTACCTCTTTTCATTGAGCTGAGATAATATAAAACACATTGCCTCTGAGGATATTGCCCAAAGCTCAGCATATTTTAATGCAAAAATAATACATTTTGTAGATTCGCATTTTATCCTTATAATATTTGCATGTTTTTCCATTCACACTCCTCTCTGTCTCTGTCTCTCTCTCTCTATATATATAATATATATTTTATATAATATATGTTAACTATAATATTTATATATAATATCTATAATATATATAGTTATATATAATATGTAACATATATTAACTTTAACATTAATTTCTTCAAAATAAGTAAAATAAATATTGGGTTTTAATGTCATCTCAGACTGTTTCCAGTACGTATTAAAGTGTCGTTATTCCACTTTCCTCAACATATAGTACCATGAACAAATGGCCTTAGGGTTCATAAAATAAAGATTGGAGAATCACTATCCATACATAGGCATACCTTGTTTTATTGCACTTTGCAGACACTGCATTTTTTAAAAATTAGAGGTAGGGCCCTCAACCAACAAAATGATTACAACTCACAGAAGTTTTATATGATTACAACTCACTGAAGTTTTATATGAGTGAAATCATATGGTTTTTAACTTTTTCTGACTGATTTATTTCATGTAGCACAGTATTCTCAAGGTCTGTCCATGTTGTTGCAAATGGCAGTATTTCATCCATTCTTAAGGATGAGTAGTATTCCATAGTATAGTATATATATACTTACGGGGTATACACACACACACTACGGACTAGTCCATAGTGTGTGTGTGTCTGTGTGTGTGTATACCGTATCTTCTTTATTCAGTCCTCTATTAATGGACACCTTGGTTGTCTCCATCTCTTGGTCACTGTGAATAATGCTGCAATGAACATTGGGATGCATATATCATTGCAAATAAATGTTTTTGAGTTTTTCTGATAGATACCCAGTAGGGGGATATGGCAACTCTATTTTTAGTATTTAGAGGAACTATCATACTGTTTTCTATAGTGGTTGTACCAGTTTACATTCCTACCAGCACTGAATGAATGTTTCTTTTTCTCCACAACTTGCCCACTTGTTATTACCTGTCTTGTTGATAACAGCTGTTCTAACAGGTGAGAGTTGATATTTCATTGTAGTTTTGATTTGCATTTCCCTAATGCCATATTTAATGAAATTGAACATATTTTCATATAATATTGGCTGGCCATTTGTATGTCTTAGAAGTGTCTTTTCAAATCCTCTGCTCATTTTTTTAATTGGATTGTTTATTTGTTTGGTGTTGAGTTGTGTGAGTTCTTTATATATTTTGGATGTTAGCCCCTTGTCTGAACTGTTTGCAAATAATATCTCCTATTTGGTTGGTTGCCTTTTTGTTTTGCTGTCAGTTTCTTTTGCTATACAGAAGCTTTTTAGTATGATATAGTCCCATTGATATTTTTGCCTTTACTTACACTGACTTTGGGGTCAAATTCATAAAAAGCTCTCTATGACAAAAGTAGGCCCATAAGTTTAGTATCTATGTTTTCTTTTATGTAATTTACTGTTTCAGATCTTATATTTAGGTCTTTGACCCATTGTGAATTAATTTTTGTTCATAGGGAACAACTGTACTCCAGTTTGATTCTTTTGCGGGTGGTTTTTCAATTTTCCCCGAACCACTGATTGAAGAAGATTCTTTTTTGTGTGGTTTTGGTTCCCTTGTCAAAATTTATTTGCCTATATATCTGTGGTTTTATTTCTGGGTTCACAATTATGTCCATTGTTGTGTGTGTGTTCTTCTACCAATACAATGCTGTTTTGATTACCATATTTTTGTAGTATCATTTAAAGTCAGTAAAGTACTGTAATACCTATGGTTTTGATCTTTTTTTCTCAAGATTGCTTTGACAAGTGGGACCTTTCTCATTCCATTCAAATCTGATGATATTTTATTTCATTTATTTAAAAAAGTGAAATTGGGATTTTGGTTGGGATTTCATTACATTTGCATATTGCTTTGGGTAATTTGGTCATTTTATCTATGTTGATTCTTTCAATTCATGAACACAGTTTCTTTCCATTTCATTGTGTCTTTTTCAATCTGTAATAAACTGTATTTGTTTATTATTTATAATTGTTTCCTGGTGGAGTCTTTAAGGTTTTCTGTATACAGAATCTGGTCACCTGCAAAAAGTGATACCTTTACTTCTTCTTTCCCTATTGGATGTTTTTTATTTCTTTCTCTTGCTTGATTGCTCTGGCTTGGATTTCCAGAACTATGTTGAATAAGAGTGGTAAGAGTGGGCATCCTTGTCTTGTTTCTAATTTTAGAGAGAAAGCTTTCAGCTTTCCACCATTGAGTATGATATTGCCTGAGGGTTTGTCATATGTGGCCTTGGTTATATTGAGATACTTTCCTGCTGTACACATTTTATTGAGTGTTTTGATCATAAACAGATATTACATCTTATCAAATGCTTTTCTGGAATCTATTGATGAGGTTATGTATATTTTTATCGTTTACTTTGTTAATGTGATGTATTACATTGTGATTTTAATATGTCAAATCATTGCTGTGCCCCTGGAATAAAGCCCACTTGATCATGATGTATTATTTTTTGATGTGTTATAATTGATTTGTTAGTACTATGTTTACAATTTTTGTATCCATATTTATCAGTGATATTGGTTTATAGTTTTCTTTTTTATGGTTGTCCGAGCCAGGTTTTAGTATCAGGGTTACATTTGCCTCATAAAAACTTTTAGGAAATATTGCCTCTTCTTCAAATTTTCATAAGAGTTTGAGAAAGATATGTATCAGATCTTCTTTGAATGTTTGGTGGAGTTCACTAGCAAAGCCATCTGGTCCTGGACCTTTATTTTTGGGGAGGTTTTTCATGGTTGTTTCCATTTCCTCACTGTTTATCAGTCTATTCAGATTTTCCATTTCTTCCTGATTCAGTCTAGGAAGATTATATATTTGGAGAACTTATCCATTTCTTTTAGGTTATTGAATTTGGTGGCATATAGTCTTTCATATTATTCTAGTATGCTTTTTAAAAATATATCTATGATACCTGTAGTCACTTGTCCTTTTTTATTTCTGATTTTGTTTATATGAGCATTTTCTCCTTTTTCCTTAGTTAGTCTAGCCATGGGTTTGTCAATTGTATTAATCTTTTCAAAGAAGTAGCTTTTTGATTTATTAATATTTTGTATATTCTTTTTTTTTCTGTTGCATTCAATTCTACTTTAATTTATATCATTATCATCTTCTGACTTTGGGTTGCTTTGTCTTTTCATTTTTTTCTAGTACTTTAAGATGTACTGTTAAGTTGTTAACTTGAATTTCTCTTGTTTCTTGAGATAAACCAGCACTGATATAAATTGTCTTATTATTGCTTTCACTGTATCCATTACATTTTGATATATCATATTGTCATTCTCATTTGTCTCTATCTATCTTTTGATTTCACCTTTTATTTCTTCTTTGGCTCAGTCATTTTTGGTGGTATATTGTTTAGCTTCCAGATATTTATGGGTTTCTTTACTTACTTTTGGCAGTTGATTTCTAATTTCAAAGTATTGTGGTCAGAGACTGTCTTTGGTATAATTTCAATCTTCTTGAATTTGTTGAGGCTAGATTTGTGACCCAACATGTGATCTACCCTTGAGAATGGTCCATGTGCACTGGGGAAGAATGTATAATCTGATGTCTGGGATGAAAAACTGTAGATGTCAATTATTTCTACTTGGTATAATGTATTAATTAAGGCCAATATTTCTTTATTGATTTTATGTTTGCATAATCTGTCTAGAACAGTCAGTGGAGATTTTTGGTGTTGCAGCCCAACACCAAAGGCAAAGGGGGTGATCTCTAGGAGTTTAAAGGGAAGTGGTCAGGTTTTGTGGCTTTGTTTCACTGTCTGAATTGTCAACTGCCCAACAACCATAGCAGTTCTCCCATGCTGAGTTCCTGTCCAGGTGTCTTGGTTCAGCTGCAGCTAGTGCTGTTCACTCCTGAAGGAGTGCTCATCCAGTCTTTGTTCTTGGATGAAGGCGATATCAGTGACAACTGGATTCCTACTGTCTCTCTGCTGAGCCAGCCATGAGCTCTTGGCTGCCAGGCTGTGCCCTTGGCTTGTATCAGCTCCACTACCTTTTTGTTTCCCCATTTTGCTCTTCTTGCCCACCTTTAGATGTTTCAATGTGTGCACCTCTCTGGTACATTGAAAACAAAACTTTGTTGAGATATGAGTCTTCAGACTGCTATAACTTCAAGGGAAGAGTCCAAGAGGAACTGCCATGCCTCCATTCCTCTAACATTCAACATAAAGTATTCTTAAATTAATACATGTATACTGTTTTAGACATAATGTTATTGCACAATTAATAGGCTACAGGACAGTGTAAAACTATTTTTAGATGTCCCAGGAGACCAAAAAAATAAAATGTGTGTGACTCACTTTATTCCAGTGCTACAGAACACAACCTACAATATCTGTGAGATATGTCAGTACTTGCTCTGTGGTTACAGAGGTCTTCCTCCTGAGCCCAATCTCCATTTCTTTTAATAGTTTAAGGTTGAAAAACTGTCTCATTATCAGGAATTGGGTAAATGGCCTTGAATTTTTATTGTTATTATCACTCTTATATCTCTACTGTATAATACCTGCCCATTTATTCTTGCCCTTAGGAATGCTGTATTCTAGTATTCATTTGCATGTGGGTCTAGTTCCTTTGGCTATTCCACTCTGACCTTGCTGGTATTATGTTAATTATGATCACTTGGTGTCAGGCATTTTAGCATCATCATGTGACATCCGTTTCTTTGTGGCCTATTATACCCAAACAAACTAAGCTGTGTGACAGCCTCTCCTATGATGAGTTCTGGCTATAGAGAAGAGCCACTCACAACTGAACTTCTTAATGAAGTTAATGCCCATTTCAGCAGCTCATTTTTGATGGCTGTGTGAATGGTGCGGTGGTCCTTCTAGTCTCACCAGTTTCCTGGGCCTTTCATTCTTCCACCACCTACCATGAAATTTCAATATTTTCCCATCACTCAACAAGATATTTTCTCTGGATTTTTAGAAGTCATTCAAACAACATATCTTTTTAAAGAATTTAATTTTAGAGGAAAGGGAAGGGAGGGAGAAAGAGAGAGAGAAACATCAATTGGTTGCTTTTCTCATGCCGTGGCCCAAAACCCAGGCATGTGCCCAGGTGGGCAATTGAATCAGTGACCTTTTGGTTTTCAGACCAGCACTTCGTCCACTGAGTCACACCAGCTAAGGCTCATTGACATCTTTTCCTAGTTCCTTATCAAGGTATTATATACTGAATCTTAACAGTATCCCCAAGTCAGTAAATTCTCTCTCTTTTACAGTCTTATGTTTTAGTCTCTTTAATTAATCTAGTAGCATTGTTTCAGTCTCCTTTTAATCTAGTAACACCAGCACTGTCCTAGCTTCTGAAGAAGTATTCTGTAGCTTCCTCAGAGCATTGACTCTTTCCTCTCTCATTGGGCCTAGAGCATACCTGTCTAGATTATGTCACAATTAGCAGCGGCCAAAAAGTTGAGAAAAGATCTTAAGGGAGAAGATCTTAGTATGTGTGGGAGAGAGGTCTCTTCCATATCATTCTACTTGAGGAAAGTGACAGTACTTATTAAAGAAATGTGGCCTACCTCTGTTAACTTAGGGTTTAAAAGTATGAGGAGTCAAAACATTGGATGTCATCCATCTAGATGAGCCCATTACATGTGTTAGAGTGCCTGGCTTTTTGAACCAGGATCAAACTTTAGCACAGTGGAACTTCATCAGCTGTACACACAATGGGTCTTTGAAGTTCAGGGATTCTAAATGTTATTAAATCTTGAGTTTAGTCTTCACACTTTTCTGCTCTCCCCAGAGGCACGCAAAGGTCTCTTTGTAAACTACCAAAAAGCCTATGATGTTCACACTTATTTGTCAATTTTTTATTAACAGTTCTGCTTTTCATTCACTATAGGATGTCAAAGCGACTTAATTCTATTAAAAGCAAACCAATTCTATTTCCCTTGCATTCAGTGTACTCCCTTTTCCCATCATTTTCAAGCTCCTGATTATTGTACTAAGCAAGACAATTCCTTCTTCTAGCACATTCTCCAAATACTGGAAGGTTTAAAATTAATTATATGTTGGAAAGTTGATATCCTGATTTTGACATTGAGGTGTAAATTTGCAACTGTTGAAACAGTTCACCAAATTACATATATGAGAAGAATAACTAACAGCCAGCTCAAATACTATCTCTAATATTGATTATTAAAATTCATCATTTAAAAAAACCTATTTTATATGAATGTAAAAGCTAAAACAATAAGCTAGATAAGAAAACTTGTAATAATTCTTGTCCATTGTCAGAATTCAAAAGAATTCAAAAATAAAAACCAAAGTAAGTACCCAAAAGTAAAGCATAACCTATAAGTGATCGGAGACACAAATGGAAGTAGGTAAATATTATGCTTCTTAATAATACAAATGAATGCAATTATATATTCAAATACAATACTACTAAAATTATTTACCATATTATAACAAAGCAAAAAACATCCTTTCCCAGTAAATTATCTTCTCTCCATGAATATATTCTTGAATACTTAGCATATTAATGGCAAAATGTGTTTATCTAAATAGCATCAGTATATTGAATCATATCTGATAATAATTGCATGTCCTTATATACACACAGTTTAATAAAATCTTTTAGACTATTGCAAGAGGAGAATATTATTTCTTCAGACTTATGCAGGTTTTTTCTGTACCCTTTTGGTAATTGCCAAAAGGAAAAAAAAGCAGAAGTAGAGGGAGGAAGAAGTGGAGAAAGAAAAAGAAAGGTGAAAAAAAATAAAGAAAATAACTCAAGCAAGAATGATCTTATCTCATAAGATTTCATGGAAAAGGAAAGTATAAAGATGACAACAATGATCTAAACAGAAAAATGAAGCTGGAAAAAAGTGGAAATGGTAGTTTTAGGTATTTATCAATACACATATTTATATTTCTGCATTAGGAAGGAAAATTTTGTCTAAATTAGTCAGCAAAATATGGGATTATTTGAAGAGAAAATGATGAGTTTGAGAAAAATACTTGCATAGCACTCCTTACACTATAGTGGAGTCAGAAGTGATTGCTCCAGCAGATGGGAACTAGTGCAGGTGTGAGTGCGCACACACACAGATCCTCAGGAACTAATGTCAAGAGTATAGATTCTCTTTGTTTCTAAAGATCAAGCTCAAAAAATAAATCACTATAACTAATTGTCATGTTTAATGTATTTATATAACATTATAAATTTATATATATATATTTATTAATTTTAATGTTATATGTAGTTATTTGGAACAGTATTTTATTTTTAGTAAATTTATAAAAACTATTAAAATATTAATTTTGGCCTACATTATATATTATGCATTTATACTTTTAGTACACATATATAATTGTATATTTAAAATGCATTCGTTTTCTTGTTTTATCTTATATTTGGAATTCTCAATACTTTTGAGCTCTGAATACTTTTGAGCAATTAGTACTGATTATGTTATATTATCTTACCACATTAATTCTGAACACTTAAACTTAATGTTGAAATACATTTTGTTCAGTCACACAAGGAGAGGAATAAGTAACAATAGATGATGCTGTACACTGTATTATTAATGCATAAGGACATGCTCAAGTCATTAGCAAAGGAAGTAGCTTAATATTGGAAAAATAATAGAACAGATATTCACAATGATCCCTTATTTAGTATCCCAAAGTCTGAAATCCTTTCTTAATCATTAGTTAATAGAAACGGAATCAGTAAGACTGTTTTTGGCTATCCACTATGCCGAAAACTTTAGTATCTTAAAATGAGAAAACAAGAGAAATATGTTTTTATTAAGGGTGAGAATATCAGTTATGCTTTTTCTTCATAAAATAATTCTGACTGTTACCTTTTATCACATTGTCATTAAGATCTTTGAAAACTGCTTTTTTTTGGAGAACGACATTGTAAACTCTATCTAAAACTTTTGTCTCCCTGTTTTCTAGTGTTATATCTCAAAATAATTACTAGTGCCCCACCACCACAAATGCAGTAAGGTGGAAACTTATTTTTCTTCAAACAAGATCTTTATACCAATTTATGTGTTTACTAAATGGACCCCTAAGCTTTCAATTATCCTTGAAGCAAACATTTCACTGCCTATAATTATTTGGTAACAATGACCCATCATTTTACTTTAAATATGATATTGCTTTTCCAAATTTCTGTCCATTTTTCATGTCATCATTCTAATTCATACCTTAAACCTTTACATTACATTATTAAAACAGTCTTCTATGTAATCTTTTACACCAAAGTTATCATTCACCCTGTAAGAAAGTCCCTGGTCATAGATTTGAAAATGGCTGCTGGATCTTGCAACCCTGAATTTTGTCATAGGAGTACTACTTCCTCTTAATATCTGCTGCTTATCATTATCGTCATCCATTTTTAGAGAGGCAGTCTTGCCTCTTGCAGAATAAGCATTAATGCCTTCAAAGTAACATAGCTGAGTGTTGTCAGTGGAAATTAGGCTCTTCCAGGAGATGACAGGTAAGAGCCTGATTTACACCAGGCAACATTTGGTGAGCCAGCTGGAGGAGGGAGAAGACGTGGGCCGGGATCTTGTAGATAACTGGAATGCTGCCTCCCTGGGCTAGGAGTTCCATTCTTCATTTCTGCCTCTCCCCTCTAATAGTTCCTGTGTGGGTTTTTGCTTCTTTTTCTCTGCCCTCCATTGCCTCTGTTGCTGCTGCTTCAGTCTCAGACCCAGGACCAACTTCCTGGGTGTGGGCTGAGTGGCCTCAACTCCCATGCAGCTGCCACCTGCAGCCCTGCGTGCAGTGAGGGTGGGTCCTGCTTTTCTTTAGCTTCTTTGGGTCCTTTTGGTAGCATGGGCCCAAGAGAAGCGAAGCAGCCACACTTTGTTCTCAGTGTCCCAGCCGCACACCCCAGCGTTTTGGGGTCATGCAGGGTGGGGTCGTGGGGAGAGGCTGGTTGGCTCTGGGGAACGCAGAATGCAGGAAGCGTGTGCAGGCCCACTGATGCTGTGGATTTTGCTCCTAGTGGCGAAACCAGGGGCACACCCCAGGTTTTCTCCCCCATTCACAATTTCTGCGTGCCCAGACAGGACAGCTATAGTCCCTTCTGGCTCCCCACCTCCATCTTGGTTTTCTTGGTCCCCCTGGAGTGCTGTCTCATGCACTTACCAAGAGTAAAAACACCAGCTTTAGCCATCTGAGCAAATCAGTTTAACTTAGCTCACCTGTAACTTTCTAAACCAAAAGTAACATAGCAAAAAGCCAGTGAGTTTTGTTTTATAATACCTGCCTCCTGGAACTATGTCTCTCAAAGGTGTTAGTGCTTGCCAGTGAAAGAACCCATGTTTCTAGAAGTTGTGGAATGTATTTGCCAATCTAAAGAATGCTAATTACTTACCTTTTAGCTGTCTAATAAAGAGTTGGAGTTTGGTCCTTTTCACTCTGTCAAAGGACAAGAATTTTCCTTTTGATTTATATTTTTCTCCCTACCTCCCTACCTCTAGCATTTGGCAATTCTTAGTGAGTGAGTCATGGCAATACACTTCTTTGCATGAATTCAATAAGATCAGTTTTCAATTGTAGTTTTTATAACCAAGACTTAGACCAGACTGTCATGTTCAACAGAGACATGCCTGGACTCTGGATGCCACCAGAAAGCCCTAAGGAATTGAGATTGGCTTCTGAAGTAATAAAAGCCTACTGCAAAAATGGCCTGGCACTTTGCTTGGTCTTGAGGTTCATGGTAGTCTTTCCAGGGAGGGAATGAAGGTTGCTTTCTGGAAAAATAGCAAAGAAGAAACTGAAGACATTTTGGGGACCTTAAGGACTCGAGGAATTAACCCAACCTATAGGTATTACAAGCCAAACTTAATGGCAACTGTGTGGTTTGGCTTCTATGCACTGAGGGGCTGATTAAAGTTCAATATAAAGATTCCTTGTAAGATTCCAGCAAAGCAGACTTAAAAAGCCTATGTGATCAATTGCTATTCTTGTTGCATTTATGCAAATAATCAGCCCAAATTAAATCTAGACTTAATGTAGTTTTTTTGTTGAAAATGAGGGTAATTTTAAGAAGAAAAATTGTGTTTCAATGAAAATTACAGTGCCTGATTGTGGATATTGAACTCTAGCATAGTTAACTGTCTTTAAAGTTTTGTTTTCACTTGTTAGGTAAACTAATTCCTGAATTCTTCCAGCATTCTTCAATCCTCCAAGCTAATGCTTCATTTTCCTTCCATTTTCGGACTAGGAATTATTTGGAACTAAACTTTTTTTCTCAGGCTCTGTCTATGTACACCATACAGAATTTACATCAGCACCTGAGGGCATCACCAGAGGTGTTCAAGCTGCAGATAAAGACAATCTGTCAAACTGACAATGTTTAATTCATTTCAGAACAGGCCTTTCAACTGGATGTCTTCTCAACTGACAGTCTTGGGACTGGTTTATGATTTGCTGTGTTTATTAACCTTTGTGCTCTTTCTTCTGTTTTCATAGGGTGTATACCTATGACATTATTTACCCCACCATTTGTTTACACAGTATAGGTCTCACTTCAGAAGCCCATATACATCACCAGCCCCTGAAATGAGACTTAATGGCTTGGCTGGATTGGGTTGTTAGGACTAGATGGTTGAGTCGGTGAAGTATGTGATAGTCTATTGGCTTCACTTGAAACTGCTTTCCTTTTTCTGCACAAATGGTTCAGACAGAAAAAGCCCAAAGTTTTTCAGAGGGAAAATCTCAAAATATTCCCCTCAACCTAATTTGAATTAAGTATGGTAAACAAGAGGGCTTCAGACAGGTATTACACACTTTCATCCACGGAAGCCACTCCTCCAACTTAATCCGGGTCACTATAAATTGATCCCTTCCTCCATCACCTAGTTTTTACCTCTCACAGGACCTTTAGTTGCCATAATTGTTCTCATTTTTGGACTATGCCTTTTAACCTTCTTGTCAAATTTGTTACCTCTAAAACACAACAAGAATGCTAACCTGTCGAAAAGAGCCATCCTCTAGACAATGCCATCTTCTAGACATTGCATATGTCCCCTGCTAGGAACAGTCGACTGACCCGGACTTTGCCAAATCTCTCTTCCCTGCATTAAGGATTCCCTTCCTTTTTTTTTTCTCCTTTCTCCCATTAGCAGATATGAAGTCGCTGTGAGCCCGGAGATAGGCAGAACTATGCCCCTTTGACAGCCAGAAGCAATTACAGAAGATGGGACTTTATGCATTTGCCCTTGTAAGATGATAAGGCTAATGGTCTTTGGGGTGGGGGGGATATTATCATAGGTAGTTAACTAGGTATTAATAGAGAGCAAAGAGAATTAGACATTGAGCTTAATAACAGAAGCATGATCCTGTTTGCTTCCCCAATAAGCTACAGCTTCACACACTTCAGGGAATGATAGCATTGCTCTGCCAAGGGGATTAAAACTTCTCCCTTTCCCCCTCCAGTACTGGATTATTGGAACCTAGCATCTATCAGGGCCTGCAGCAGAGTACATGAACTCCAAAAAGGACTAAACTTTAATATGAAGCAAAAACTCTGAACACTAGCTTTTATTTTGGCCTCACTGAGGAGGTGGTTGGGCTTTTTCCATACAGGGATGGATGGAGATGGGACATTGAAAACCCACAGGGCAGTTTTATTTCCACCTGAATAAACCATGCCACACAACTCAATTTCCTGTGTGGATCCTTGAAATGCTTTCTCTGCAGTCCTGTGAAATAGCCTGATACACACTAGCAAGAAGAGCAGGTTCGAACACTTAAAAAAATTATGATGACTGTTGACAGTAAAATGGCAAAAAAAATTGAGTAAAAATGAAATATTATCACTCTTAAATATTTGTTTGTTTGTTTATTATTTTTAATCCTTACCTGAGGCTATTTTTTATTGATTCTAGAGAGATAGGAAAGAGAGACAGTGAGAGAGGAGGAAGGGAGAGAAACATCAATGTGAGAGAGAAATATCAACTGGTTGTCCCCCCACATCCACCACAACCAGGGACCAAATCCACAATCTAGGCATCGAACCCATGACATTTTGGTCCATGGGATGACACTCCAATCAACCAAGCCACACTGGCCAGGGCAACTCTTAAATACTTAGATACTTGTCTTTAACTTGGTAAAAACTAAGGTAAAATTCTTTGCCTCGGATTCAGGCTGCCTCCACTTGTTGAAGTCCTTTTTTTATGTACACAAATTATGAGTAACTCAAATATACTTTAACGCCTCAAAATTGATGTTTGAGAGATCAAGTTAGAGAAAGAGTTAAGCTTGCCTCTTGCTGAGATCTCAATTCCTGGAACATGTATTTGTCACTCTTACTGGCTATTCAGAATCAGAACCACTTCTGTGTTTGGGAAACCCCAGACCAGGAGTTGAGCTACCTTCCCAAGTTGTCTTGCATCTTTGCTAAAATGTGAGGTAGGCTTTGCCAAACTTATACGGTTGCCTATGCACTGAATCATAGCATATTAGTATAGAAGAGAACTTGGTTGTAGTTTAAAAACAACACACACACAATCGCTTTTCTAGAAGCAGTAATGATGTCAGAGCTGACAGCATTTTCTGGTATCCTGGGTATGGGTTATCTAAAGCTTAGATTCTCAGGGGCATCCTATCTTTTGGCATCTCTGGGCCACACTAGATGAAGAGTCGTCTTGGGCCACACATTAAATACACAAACACTAACAAAAACTGATGAGCAAAAAAGAAAGTTTTTTAGTAAATTTACAATTTTGTTTTGGGCCGCACTCATAGCATGTAGTCCACAGGCCACGGGTTGGGCACCTCTGGAGAGTATAGCATTTGAAGTCTGATGTGGTGCTCTGGTTTGGTTGAGGGTAGTGTTTCCCAAAGTGTTTCCTACACCAGCAGCAATAGCATCACCTGAAACATGTTAGAGATGCAGGCTCTCAGGCACCACCACAGACCTACAAAACCCATAAGAAACTCTGGTGTGAGACCCAGCAGTCTGGTTTAGTAAGCTCTTCAGGTGGTACCAGTGGGCACTAAAGCTTGAGGATCATTTGATTAGGACCCTATTCCAGACTGCACTTAACACAAAATTTAGCCCTTACATGAAGAGCAAGAGCGAGAGCGAGAGCGAGAGAGAGAGGAAGAAAGAGGGGGTTAGTTCAGATGACCCTGCATAATGTTAGCAATTTTAACTGATCTCCCATGGTTATATTAGCAGCCACAGACATTGCAGTAAAAACTACCAAAGCATCTGAACTTCACCTCAAGTAATGTTTTTTAATTTTATTTCCAGCTATATGTGGCAAATATACAAATTTCATTTCCTGGGTTCTCTCCCTACCTCCTTAAACCTCATCTACTCTTTCAAATTTGAGCATAGTTTCAGCTCAAATTTTGTGATTTTACACTTCGTACCTTGTCTCTGATACAATAAGAGTGCTGATGCTAGTAACTAATCCCCTGTTTGCTACACTGATAGTAGCATGACCAGACACTATGCAGCTCAGAAGGAAGTTGGAGCCATTTCTTTATTTGTATATTGCCTTCCCTTAAAGATTGGAAAATCTGTGTGGGGAGTAATTAACCTTTATATACCTGTATTCTACTCATTAATCAGCACAGTAAACTCAGTCACACTTACAATATATTCACTGTGTAGGTAAACTTTGACTTTACCTCCATTTTGATTTTTTTTAATCCTTACCTGAAGGTATGTTTTTATTGATTTTAGACAGAGAAAAACATCAACATGAGAAACATCATTAATAATGTTTTTATAAATCAATAATTTTTATTATTTTATTTGTAATCCAAATTTTGTAAGATACCCCATGTAATAGTTCATAGAATAAGTATGGTGCTAAAAACTATTATAGCTCAAGGATATTTTTTAGGAACACACAAGAACATTCTCTCTATAATTTTATATTAAATCATTTAAAAATAATTTCAAATATTGTTCATTTATATAATTTTGCATAAATAATCCAACATGATTTTTGCATTCCTATCACATACCAGATAACTATGTTCAGCACCAGAGACACAGAAAGTGAACAAAATGAAAAAAACAAAAAGACATCTCTTTACTATTAGAACTTTCATTCTTGTGTGGGGAACACTGATAATAAGTAATATAAATGATTACATTATATGCAAAGTGTTTATACAATCTTTTACATGTTGAATACTAAGACATGTTAGATGTTTGATTGTTATGAGTTGTGAAGAAAAGTAGAATAGCGAATTGGTGTAAAGACTAAAGTTAATGTGAAAGGAGATGAAACAGTGCCATTTTGCATAGGCTTGTCACAGAAAGCCTCACGGGAAAAACAGTATTTAAGCAAGAACTTAATGGAGGCACTTAATAAATCTTTTGAATATTCTGGGAAGGATTCAATTTACAGGGAAGAGTAATCGCAAAAATTTGAAATAAAAGCATGTTCAAGGAATATCTGGGGGTCCGTACAGGTGAAACATAGTAAGTGATGACACAGGTTGTAGGTGCATTAGCAGATAAGCCTAGGCCAGACAGAACTTTGTAGACTGTTGAAAAGGCTTGGACTTCTACATCTCAGGTTGGGATGACAAGTGATATAGAGCATTTTTAAGAAGAGTTTTTTTTTTATTTGATTTGTATCTTTAAACTACTATTATGATGATATAAAATAGACTGGATAAGTTAAATAGGTTGTTGCCATGATGGAAGCTTGGATCAGGGTGATAGTATGGAAGGTGGAGTTAAAGGGTAGGATTCTATGTGTAGTTTAAGAATTGAGCCACATGGTCTGCTGATGGAATAGATGAGAGATGAGAGAATTAGGAAAGATGAGGATGACTTGAAATTTTTAATTTAAAATTTGATGAATTTTTTCCATATTTGACCATCTGTGTAACCATTTCTTAAATACTATTATCCTGAGTAGTTTTACCGTAATTATCATAATCATTCCCATATGACTTAAGATTTGTCACATTTTAGTAAACATACATTTACTGAGCATCAGATGTGAGAAACTATGTTAGACTCAAAAATGAATGCAGCACATTCCTTATTCTGAGTTGACTATAAATCTAGTGTGAGACGCAAACAAATCTAAAAAAATGCTTTCAATTTATTTTAGGAAGTGATAAGATACGGATATAAACATCATGATACACAAACAGAATAAAGTACACTGATCTACTCTGAACAGATGGAGAACACGGAGTAGATTTCAAGGTCATACTAGGATTTCACAAATAAAGTTACATAAATTCATAGATAAAAGAGAAATTTGAACTAAATAAATGGGAAGATATGTCATATAAATTGATTGGAAAACCCAACGTTGTAAAAATTGCAAATTATTCCAAGATTCATGATAGGTTAAATGCAATGCTACTTAAAATATCCATAGGGTTATTATTTTTCACAATACAATCAAAAGATGATTGATTTTAAAAGAAAAATAATAATCAAGACATTTAGTCATAAAAGGAATAGGTCGAATAATTTACTTTGAAAATAGCTCTGAAGCATTGATAGTTTTCAATTTTTTTCCCTATATCAAAATAAGGTTACTCACTTTATTAATTTTATTTACACTTGAAATATATGTTCTATATTGTTTTTGTTATACATGTTATATTTTAAAGAAAAACTGATATGAAATTTTAATATTTTAATGTAACACTTTCAAATATTTTAGGCTTATTTTTTTAGTTACTAAAATTTAAAAAATATATTACTTGTGCATAACTGACACAATACTTAGTCTACAGAGCCTGTCAAAAATCACTCTTTTCAATAAAAATTTTCACACCTAGTAATATAATAAAAAAAGCATCCATTAACATTGAAAATAAGAAGCAGTGGACTCTACTTTCAGAAATGACAAAGTGAGAGGTTGAGCAAATTTACAGAAAAGAAGTTATATCTGGATGAAATTACCATAAATAGTGATTTCAGGACACTCAAAGTGATTGAAGGTAGACAAGAGCTTGTGAAGTACAGTTGATCTTTGTTTTCCATGATAGTTATATTCTAGGAAGTTGCCATGAGCACTGAATTAGTAAATACTGAGTCATCATCCTTAGGGGAAATACCGGGTTAGATTCCTGCTATTATCTCATCACAACTTTCAGCAACTGATCAATACATGTCCTTATTTTATGTGTTTCTGTTTAAATATACCTTATTTATTATATATTATTGATTCATTAACATTGGGCTTCTGGCCAACAGAATTATAACATGCCTGAATGAGGCTTATCTAACTACATGTGTATTTTCTGCTTAAGATACATTACAGCTTGTCGTGCTCAGTAAAACTAAATAGTACTTCAGCACTATTCTTGCAGGGGTATTTTAAGCAGTTAAATCGCAAAAAAGCACAAAAATGTAACAAACATGACACTAAACAGATGTTGAAAGGTACACTTGTTTATAGTATGAAAGCTAAACAAGAAGGTGAAGCATTACTTTGTCATTCGAGCAAAGTTGGGAGTGTGCACCATTAAAATTCTCCCCATTGTACACCTATCTGTTAAGCAGTGCCGAAGCCCATGGGTACTGATTTGGGGGTTAGCAATAAATTCTAGTGAGTGAGCAAATTGACAAATATGTAATTAGTGAAGAATGATGACTGACTGTATCTGCTTATAAAAATCTGCTATTGTATTGTGAACGATTTATGAGTTTATAAACTTCTTACCTGAGAATGGAGTATTTATTCCCCTCATCAAGGATGGCAAAATCCAGAGACAGAAGTGATAAATTTAGGGGCAGATGACAGCATCTAGATATTTAGTGCACAGATTTTGGAAATGTGAGAGCCATAGAAGCACTGTGATATGTACATGCCATATAACCTTAGCTTACTAGTAAGATATGCATGAAACTTAATGAGTTCAGTTAAAATGTAAAGACAAAGAAAGTTCTAAATTTGTTGCCCCTTTGAATGAAATGCTTAATACATATATGACTTCGGCATCAAAGAGTTACTGTCTCACAACCCGATGTTGCTTGATCATAATCTTTACCCAAATCATTGCCACAATGTTAAAAAAAAAGTCCAACTCTAGGGAGCCACAAACACAAGTGAGATTAGTTCAAAGAAATGCACATACACCTCTGTTATATCAAACTCATGAATGTCAAAATATAGATAAAGTTTTGAAAGCAGAAAGAGAAAGGTGACAACATGGACCCAGCGATATAATTAACTATCCTTTCAAAAATATTGATGTTAAAAGACATGTAATGGGACATTGAAAGTACTGATAATAAAAATCAGCCAATTATCCTTCAATTAAATGCAAAATATAGATGTTTACATAAAAAATTGAAATAATCTATAGTTAACAAATCACGCTATAAGAAATGTAAAAAGGCCTTTAGGCTGAAGGAAAATGACACCAGATATCAACTCAGATCTATAGAAAGAAATACAAAGCAATGTAAATAATAATAATGTAGACAGATATGGAAGATTAAAAATATTTGTTCAACTTGATATTCAGGTTATATTTTTTTAACTTCTATAGAAGACACATGACTGTCTAAAGGAACATGTACAACATTGTACTGTTGAGTTTACAGCATAAATACATGTAATATGTTTGACAACAATAGTGAAAAGGAAGAGGAAAATGGAAGTATACAAATGAAAAATAAATAAGATAGAGTCCTAATTAATGAAATAAATTGTGGTTAGAAAAACACACAAGTTAAAATTCCTAGAGCTAGTACTAAAAACAACACAAACTATAATTAAAATGTAATAGGAGTATTCAAATAATGTATTAAAATACTGAATACAACAGATGGTAATAGAGTAGAAATAAGGGAACAAAAGAAATGAGACAAACAGAAAATAATTAACTATTAAAACCTAAACACCAACATGCATAATTATATTAAATGTGAATAGACTGAACAGTGGAATCATAAATTAGAATTAATTTGACTAAATATATAGTCATAAGTGATCCATAAGAGAAAATAATTAAATTAAAAATGCAAAAAGATTGGAAGTAAAACAAAGGGAAAAGATAGAGCATGCAAAGCAGAAACATAGGAAAACTAAACTGACTCTACAAATGTCAGACTTAATAGACTTTAAGAAAGAAATATTCTATGAGCAAAGAGGGATATTTTCATTATGATTAAAGGGTTAAGAGAGCAAGAAGATATAAAAAAATTAAGTGTAGGATCACTTAAATAAATAAAGTTCCACAATACATGAAACAAAAACAGATAAAAGGAAAAGAAAAACAGAAACTATTATAATTGGACAGTTCAATATTCTTCTTTCACCAACTGATATAGCAAACAGGTAGAAAATCAGTAAGAATATAGAGGACCTGCAAAACATTATCGAACAATTTGGATAAATCAATAACTATAGAACACTACACCCATGCACATGCTTCAATAAAGCACATCAGACATTTACTAAAACAAAATATATGCTAGATAATAAAATATCGGTTTGGTCAAAAAGTTCTTTTGGCTTTTTCCATAAGATGGATCTAGTAGCACTTAGTTGTCTTTAACTTCTTTTGAAGTAATTTTGCTAGATTTTATTGTGACAGCTGTCATATAAGTATGCATTAAAAAAAGCTTACTAAAATTGATGAATTTTTGTGTAGCCATTTTAATATTGAAGATGGAAGAAAATATGCAACATTTTTGGCATATTATCCTTTGTATTTCAAGGAAGGTAAACATGCAACTGAAATGCAAAAAGATAAAAAAAGAGAGAGTTGTGCAGTATATGGAGAAGGTGCTGTGACTGATCAAACGTGTCAAAGTGGTTTTCAAAGTTTCGTGCTGGAGATTTCTCATTGGACTGATGCTCCATGGTCAGGAAGACAGTTGAAGTTGATTACAATCAAAACAAGACATTCATTGAGAGCATTCAATGTTATACCACGCAGGAGATAGATGACCTACTCAAAATAACCAAATCAATAAAGTTATTGGTGAAATGAAAAATATATTTATTTTACAGAAAAAAATATATACTTTTTGGTCAACCCAATAATTTTCAATAGGTTAAAAAAGACTAAATCATATAATACTTGTTCTTTAATCACTCCAGATTTAAATTAGACACAGGAATCAGAAAGAAATCAAGGAAATAAGATATGAATATATAACCACAGGTTTAAGAATTAATCATGGATTAAGAAAGAAATAACAGAAAATTAGAAAATATTTGAGTAGAATTATACTAAAACACTCATCACAGTTTGTGGAAAGAAGTTAAAGGCACACTTGAAGATAAATTTATATGTTGAATATTCATGTTAAAATAATAATCCAATTAGCTTATAAGAAATTAGAGATAAAACTAAAACCAATGTAAGTAGAAAAAAAGAAACAAAAAGTGAGTAGAAGTCTATAAAACTGAAACAGTTAAAAATGAAGATAAACCATAAAACCAAAGGTTGAGTATTTGAAAAGACCAATAAAATCAGAAAAAAATTAACTAACCCAAATAAAGGGGTAAAAAGAGAGAAGAAAATATTACCAATACTAGAAATGAGAGAGAGGACATCACTAGAATTAAGAATAAGTACATTTAAATATTAATAAAGGAATATTATAGATATGATCAAAACCTGAAAATAGGGACTAAAGGAACACTTTCTAGCTCACTTTATTAATCCAGTGTTACCTTATACCAAAGGATCACAGGAAAGAACTATGAAGACATTTCATTTATGAACATGGCCATGAAACAAAGTTTAAACCTCTCTATTGATCCCCTCACTTAGTTATATTGTAGATAGAGGAGCTCCATGAATCTTGCTGAGTAGCTGCTGATTTTAAGATGATGCATCACTCTGATATAAACACATTAAAATAAAGTACCACTACTTAATACTAATGCAAACAGCACAAAACTAAACACCTTTTGCCTTTTTTTTTTTTTACACTCATGTCTAGAAGATTCCTGGAGAGGTGTTTGAAAACAGTTACTCAGATTTTGCACAGCCTTCCAACAACATGTTATGGTTACCAAAGACAAGAAGCGAGACTGAATATGCCTTTAATAATGAAGTGACCCCCTCTTTCATGTCTGTTCAATTAGAGATAATAGTTAAAGGAATTATTCACACATATTCTCAACAAAACTTTTCTCAGTTAAAGACATCTTGCAAATGATGTGGTTTAATGAACAGCCATCCATTACTGTTGCTATGACTATGGTGAGTCCAATCTGAAAGACAGGATACAATCAGACCTGAGACAATGAGTGGATTTTCATATTTAATGGCCTGGATTTTCAGCTTGGCACAGCAAACTGAATAGCAGTAACATAAACATGACCTTCTACTTTTCTTTGATTTGTCCCCAGGAATGGATAAGGAACTGGGATCCTGGGAGCAATGTGAAAACAAGCATTCCCTTTGTATAAATAAAAATATCAAGGAAAAGTTTATCCCAGAAAACTTTTGTTCTGTTACTGACATAGAGGAACCTCCTTGCAATTATCCTCAATTTAATAATTTCTTTTTCTAAAAATAAAATAAAATGATACCCACTAAGAGTAATGGGAACTGGCCATTGATTTTATCACTAAATGCTCTTAATAATATGCCTTTACTTGTCAGGTTTTCAGTGTGCCCATCTATAGAAGCCTTTGAACAAGATTATTAAATTGATGTAAAATCATATTGCTTTCATTTCATAAGTTGAATATGAAACAAAAATAGGGATTAATGAGCCAAATTATTCTCTTTTCTTTGAATATTTTAAAAACACCCAGATAAAAATGTATGTTATCTTGAAAAGAATATTAATAAGATAGTAAAAGTCCTAACAACAGAAATTATGGAAACCTGAAAACAATGGAATGGTATTCTTTAATCAGGTGTGTCCAAAATTTTGGCATCTCTGAGCCTCATGGTAAATACACAAACACTAATAAAAACAGATGCACAAAAAAAAAGGTTTAAAATAAATTTACAATTTTGTGTTGGGTCACTTTCATAGCCATCCTAGGCCACATGCAGCCCTCGGGGCATGGGTTGAACACCTATGCAAGTGTTAAAAGGAAACAAATATCTAAATAGAATTCTATGCCCAAGGAAATATTCTTCAAAATGAAATGAAATAAAAATGGTGCAGGTAAAAATCTGATAACACTTGTTACAATACATCCTAAAGTGATTTATTAAGACTGAGGACAAGTGAGCCCGCATGGAAATGTGTATGTTCAGAAAGGAAGGAGAACCTAACAAATATACAAACACAAAAAAGTAAGGGGTAAATATAAATGAACAGCGGTAAAGTAATTGAAGGTATAAATAACAGTAGCTTTTTGTGGGTTTAAAACTTGTGAGAACAATAATTCAAAATATAGGAAGGAACAAGTAGACTTAAATGCACTAAGTTTCTGGTAGTATTAGTAAAACTTTAATAATTTGTGTTAAACTGAAACAGGTAAAAGTTTCAATCTCTAAAGTAATAGTAAATATATACATGTATACTATGTATACATATATATGTGTATATGTGCATATATGTGCATATATGTATATGTATATGTGTGTATGTGTGGGTACATATATGACGGAGTGTCCAGAAAAATTCCAGTCATTAATATAACAAGAACTTTCGTGTGATATCGATGTAACCTGGCAGCCAAGGAGAGTGGACTAGAATGCACATGTGTGAACAATGACAACTTCACTGTACTAGTTAGAGGGGGTGATAGATGTTGTTGAGTAAACATGTGTACTATGTGGCTGTCACATTCAAAATGACAGAGAGAACAGAGCAACAAATTTGCATCAAATTTGCATTAAGCTTGTAACAGGTGTGGAACAAGGTTCAGAATGGGATATAGGCTGAGAAGCCCCCAAGAATATAGGAAAGAGAAAAACAATCCAAAGGCTCCACAGCCTTGGCTGGGGGAGGGAGGAGAGGGGCAGGGCCATTGAGAGTTACTTTGCATATCAACAAGAGTTGGCCAGTGTTATAGTTATGTTAAATAGCTGCCCTACCAGGGAGATGGGCCTGGCTTTGACTTTGATGTAGCCACAGGGGCTGAGAGCTCGGACACTGTTCCTCCATACCTCAGGACCATGCCTGCCCAGCCAGACTAACTCTGGCAGCTGGAGAAAGGCAGAAGATAACAGAGGACTGGCAGACGTAGGCCTTCGGGGGAAGAGTCAGAAATGGGGTTACGGAGGAAGTGCTGGGATTTAAACTAAGCATGAGAGCCCTTCTCGGCTCTTAGCCATGAGGGGTCTTAGAAAGGAAAACTACTCTTGGCCATGTGGGGAGTAATAGTGCGGGAAGACACATCCTGTCTGTAGTAAGAGATTTTTGTCTTGCAGTTTAAGGGCGCAGTGAGAAGGGAGAAGTCAGCAAGCAGCTATGCAGTTTATAGCGAGGAAGGAGGCCATATGGCCTGGACTAACAAGAAAGGAGATGCTGCTGCTGTGATCATGCCTGCTCTAGCTGACTCTGGAGCTGCGAAGCACTTCCTTGCAAGATTCTTTCTTGCAGACTTGGACTTTACCTGGATCACTAAGACTTGTGCCTTTCCTGAGTTTCACCATGATCCATTTTACCACGATACATATTTTTCTGGACTATTATATGGATGCTGATGGTAATGTATTCCAGGTCCCGCACAGATCAGGACACAGGAAATTTTGGGGCTGCTTTTCACTAGTACTCAGTAGGGAGCATGGGAAATGCTCGGCCTCATGGGAAAGGAGGGCTCTGAGCTGAGGTGCTCTAAGCTCTCTCAAAGTTGGAATGTTGTAAATAAAGACCTGCTCCTTCCACCATTAACTGTTGGGTGTTACATTAAGGCGACGCATGGACAGGCCCTGGTGAGTAACAAGCTTGAATATTCATTCCTCTTTGGAAACTATTTTGATGATTCAGAAGGCTGCAACTATGGGCAACTGGTGGTCATCAGCTTCAACACAACAATGTGCCCATTCACACAACATGCCTTGTGCAGAGTCTTTTGGTGAAATATAAAATCACCCAGGTGACTCACCTCCTCTACAGCCCAGATTTGGTGCCCTGTAACTTCTGGCTTTTACCAAAACTAAAATAACCTTTAAAGCGAAGAGATTTCAGAGTGCCGATGAGATTCAGGAATATACAACAGGGCAGCTGATGGTGACTAGAACTGTGTGAGGTCTCAAGTTGCTTACTTTGAAGGGTACTAAGGCGTCATTGTCCTATGTACAGTGTTTTTTGTATCTTATGCCTTCTTCAATAAATATCTTTATTTTTCATATTTATGGCTGGATACCTTCTGGTTAAATTATATATATATATATATATATTTAGTAGAGGGAAATAATTTTATAAATTATTTTAAAAGTCTGAAGACAACCTGGGCAAAACAAAAAAAGGAAATAAAATGGTAGGTTTACAGAAGACAATAATATGAGGGCTTTAAAATAAACTTCATACATGTATGTTTTTCATCAAAAGTATAAATACTAAAAACATAAGATAGTAACAGATGTTTAAAAAGGAAAATAGAAATTTTAGAGTATAATTGCATTTTTTAAAAGAAAAGAATTGATAATGATGTTAAGTACCTCATAAGAATCCTGTATTTCTCTTTTTAGGTTGAATAGATGTGGGTAGATAACTTTATAAATCTACATAATTTGTGAGAGGTTTAGAAAACAAAAATAGACTCCTACATTACCAGCTAGATAATTTATATATTTGTATTATTTTTATTTCTTTCCAAATTAAATAACATAGGTAAATAGCTCAAAAAACAAAAATTTATTATAATTTAAATTATTTATTAAAACAATTATGGAAAATTTATATACCATCCAAATTCTTTATCTAAGGAGAGTAATTTAATAAAACTCTCTTTTTTAAGGTTGCCTGATAACCCCTTCTCTGAATCATTTGAAAGCTTAAATGATTTTCCTGAAAACGTACCTGAGTAATATCTGTAATACTGAGATTACACTAGATTAGGGTTTCTCAACCAGGATACTATTGACATTTTGGGCTGGATAATTCTCCACTGCGGGGGGCCTCTCTTGTTCACTGCAGGATGTTTAACAGAATCACTGCTTCTATCATCGATTGCCCCCAGTTAAGAACAACTGTACCAGGTAATCCATAATTATTTGTTATTACAATTCTGAGGACAATTAAGACTTTTTCCAGGGATGGCTGACAGTTCATTGTATGTTTACTCTCCAGAAACATTAGACATCTTTGCCAAAATGATGGTATAAAATATCTCTGCCAAATTTACTTACATATATTACTTGTTTTGAAAATGTGTTCTTATAATGTAGGGAGAATAAGAGAATATTAAATACTTAACGTACACATATAATACATTCTGTAGAAATGAAGAGGAACCTTGAAAGATATTTCTTGAGAAATTTTTTGGACTTTCCTGTTTCTATTTTTGTGTGAAGATCAATTATGACAGGCTTGTGCAAAATCTGACCTTTATTTGCAAGAAATCTGTCACAGGCTGTCATTGATTACTTAAGAAATTATAAACATTCTGTACTAAAAAGAACATTAGCAGTATTTAGGGTGACTGCACATCTGCCTAAAGAGATTCCAGTAATAACATCATTCTTGTCTGAGTTGGAAACAACCTAACTCTTCCCCCTGAAGCAAGAACAAAGGAGCTGGTTGATGAAAATCTGTTTCTTGAATAGTACCACCTTTTTATTCTTTTACCAATAATTGTATTTCAAATGACACCTAGTTCAATAGTATGCATATCTTATACACATTTTTCATATATTCATTTTAAAATGCATACTGACTGATTATTAGAGTGCACGTGTTGGGATAATTTAATATAAACTGAATAAAATGCAAATACCTAACATTTAATGGAAGAACTAGGTAAGTAAAGAAATGGTCATCTCTGATAAAATGTTTAGAAGTATAAACAGTATTTATTCCAGAACTAATTGTATCTGGTGTTTTAATTTATTTTTCAAAAATGAGTTATACTGAGAATTACACATAAAGAACATTTAATAGTGGGTGAAATATATCAGTTTCTTTAAACTGGACATGTGTACACCTAGAATACAGGGGACTTTTTCTAAGGAATGGTCTGGAAAGGATAGATTTAAAGGACATACAGATTTTCAATGAAGACAAGCTTGTGATCAAAAGGTACACTTTTAAGACTGTCATTCTACCATTTACCCATCCCATTTATTAGCGGAGGACGTAGGGTTAGGCTGAGGCAGAATTTGAACTTCGATGCAATTACAACAGAGGCCTTAGCTGATAACACTTTAGTGATATTCTAAATGAAGGTAAGAAACTTAGGTCTTTATCTCATCATGCAACAATTTTTGGAAGTGCGCTACTGCAGAGAGAGGTAGTAATTGTGGAGAAGCTGTTACCTTTGACCATGGGAAATTCTTTGAGTCTCATTTGTGGTTCATCTACAATCATTAGTCCTGGCAGGTTGAGCACTGATTTGTTTGGTCTTGAAGGTGGGTCTGGGACAAACCTGCAACATCCTATACAGAATACCTTTTGACCAGTTAGGATCTATTTGCTCTGTAAAATAACTTTGCACCATCAGGGAATATGTTCTCAAATTCTGGCTGGTTGCTTTTCTACATAACTCATAAGAAGAACGATGAACAAAATCTGTGCCCATCACCAAAGCTGATGTCATGGCTGTAATTGTTTATTTATTACTTGCTTCTGTACTATTCTCAGTGTAAAAGTTTATTACTCTTTTTTAAATTACTAACCTTACTACAATATATTGCAACAGCTCTAGACCCACAACCAGTAAAAATAATGCAAACAGTAGTAGAAATCCAAAAACTTTTTAAACCTACTTTTTAGCTATGAGGTTCTTGGGTTTTATTAATTTAATTTTAATTTTAATTTTAATTTTATTTTGCTTAATCCCTTCACTTTTTTCACCCAGTCCAGCATCAGCCTCCTTTCTGACAGCTGTCAGTATCTTCCCTATGCCTCTGTTTTGTTAGTTCATTTTGTTAATTAGATTTCACATATGAGTGAAATCACATGATACTTGTCTTCCTCTTTATATTAATGTTAGCTACAATTCCTGCTGGTCTAGGTTGTCTATCTATTGAGATGACTCAGATTTGCATACATGAGATATCTGAGCCTTTTCATCTCCATGTTCTTCTTAGATCATTGGTGTTACCTTTGCTTACCTACCATTGATAAAAGTTAGCAGGGAAGTTCAAATAGCTGTCCCGGAGGATTAATATGGTGGTAAACATTATCTTTTTAGTCCCCATTATATTAGAGCATCCCTATCTACACCTGATGGTCAAGATCAATTATCGTTACCAACATGGTTCCTCTTTTAAATGGTTTAAGGGCTTTTGGTAAAAGAGCCTAAAATGACCAACAGGTTACACTTCCTTAGACTTCCACAAACATTCAACCACTGAAAACCACAACATTTAGACCTGCAGCTTAGCGTTTCAGGGTCAGGAAGCACAACTAATAAGTTACTGGAAGTGAGGCTAATCACGGCAATTCCTGTGGTCACCATTTAGTTCTAGACATATGCACTCTACTTGTTAGGGACATAGTACCATTAATAGGTCGTACCTCTTGCACAACTTTATGTGCATGCCTCTTTATCAGTTTTGTACATACAAGATTTTTAATCTTTCTTCACTTTCCCCTGACCAATCAGCAAAACCATTCACTATTCTACATGAAATAGCCTTAAAATTGTTACACTCCCCATCTCCCAAAGCATGAGGTAATATAATCACCAGTGTAATTCTTTCCACAGTAATTCTATCCTAGGCTATCCCTGTTGAACATTTTAGCAACTGTGATCCAACAAGAAACAATGAAAAATATAAAAGATGGAAAATAACAGTGATACTCAGCCTTCCACCAATGATAGGGTCCTCATTTCTAGTTTACCTGCAGGTAATCCAGCTCTAAATTTTCATTTTAGATTCTGCTTCCTAGAAACAAGACTTCTACCTATCCCCAATGGCTGGGTTACCTGGGAAACAGACTTTAAGGTTTGGATGCACAAGGTGTATTTAGTAATGTTCTCAGGCACGACAGCAGCAAGATAGTAGTGTAGCAGGATGGTGAAGAGGGAGAAGCTAAATTGTGATGCAGTTGCACCAAAGACCTCAGGCTATCCCGTGTGGGGCCCTTCAGGGATATCCCTAATTTAGGCATTAACCAGCTATTATTCAGGCTATCTCTGGAAAGCCAATGGTCACAAGACAGCATGTATTACCATAAGTATTAGTTACCTAAGTCTGCTTTAAGAAATTCCTTAGCAACAGGATTTAATTTTTTTTTTCTTCTTGGGTCTAACTTATCCCAATTTTAATTTAGTAATTTTGCTACTTGATCCTTCTGCTTCTAGTTTCTTCACCCTTAAGGAAAAAGAATGGATTCAGTGTATACTACCTGAATCTCTGTTTAAAGTTTTGAACAACCATAAAATAAATGTTTTATATTAATCATTAAAAAAATTGCCACATATAATAGGTTTAATCCAATTTTAATTGAACATGAACTGGATAACCTACTATCAGTTCCAGTTTGGAAATTAATTCATAAATTAAAAAAATCATAAATCAACTCATTTGAAACTTCTCTTAATGAAGATAGAATTAAGAGCCAAATTTATATTCATTCATTAATGTTATACCACAGTCTTCAAATAAATTCTTAAAGTCTGGTTTCTATTTCAATATAATGTAATTTAATTAGCAAGTCATATAATTTCTATAATTTAATGATAACTATACTAAAGATAATTATAATTTTTAGTTTACTCTGTTAAATATAAATGGTAAAAAGTAAAAAAAGAAAGCAAATATATAAATAAAAATGTGATTTATTAACATTTTAAATAAAGCCCTACTAAGGACAAACCACTGAACTAGTTGTTGCAGTGAATAAACACTAGCAATACAGACCTAACCCTTTGAAAGATTTTACATAGGTTAGGATTTGGGTAGGACTGGAGTGGCTGAGCCCAAGTAGTACTCAGGGCATCTCGTATAATTTTAACTGCACCGATGAACTATACTAGGTGAGGGATCACCAGGAAGGAAATAATGAATTGGAGAACGTGAGAATAACAAAGGTTTTTGAAAGACTTAAGCAAAAATAAGTATGTTAAGTTAATTACTCAAGGATTAATATGGAAGCCAAAATAATAGTATAAGTTTAATAGTATTAGAAAGTTCAATAAATGTTAAGTGGATTTAAAATTTTGTTTCAAAGAATTCATAAAATTATAATCTAGAGATCTTAATCTAGTTAGTCTCTATGAAGGAAATGTTGACTTTTAATATTTAAAACTTGAAATATTAGTGATATTTAAGAGAGATACTATTTGTATTTACTTAGTCATATTTTTACTAAACATAAACATATCCTATTAGGCAGATGTCATTTAACAGCATATTACTATGCCAACCTTAACCCTTGGATTAAATGTCAGTGTTGCATTCATGGAAATAATTAGGTATAATTTCATCAGTGGATAGATAAATACATAACTTGGTGCTTGTTTCAAAGTATAGAGAGTAATAGTATTTACTCTAAAATTTCTGGTAGTATTTTGCATCTAGAAAGAAAACTAGAAATAGACTATCTTTTTAATGGGGGAAAAATACATCTTTCAGTTACACAGATGAAAAACTAGTTCATCACTGTATTTTTTTTTTTTGAGATAAGAGCATAACTTTATAGTTTTGGTTTGGGATAGATCCACACATAATATTAAAAATATTTTAGAACTATAAGGGTAATAGTAAGGATCAATCAGAGCTGATACCAGTCATATCAATGGAGCTTGGTCCTGGATAACCTCTGTTGTGTCAAGAGTTAACATATTACATGTTTGACAGTGGCAGAGTTGGGAGGTGTCCAAGAGATCAAAGGTTCAGTAATGACAGCACTGAGAAATGCAGAAATATTTTAACAACCAGTATGGACATACTTATTCCCCCAGCTGAACATGAACTCTGGCTTATCTCTTGGCTCTGTATGTGAAGGGTCAATTTACTCCCACCTACCCATCACATCTCATCAATATGTATTAATGATAGACAATGTCTT
Source organism: Mormoops blainvillei (assembly GCA_004026545.1). Taxonomy (NCBI): domain Eukaryota; kingdom Metazoa; phylum Chordata; class Mammalia; order Chiroptera; family Mormoopidae; genus Mormoops; species Mormoops blainvillei. The sequence continues at coordinate 8,277 of PVJD01006733.1, read as the reverse complement.
AGGGAGATGGTAGGTCAATGTGCATAAGAAACATAGATATCCCTTTAAAAGAAATTGACCAAGACATCAAACCCCTGAATTTTGAGATTAGCATTTGTGTTTAACAAACTGAGGTGGCTAAAACTGATGCCAAATGGAGGGCTTCACTGAAAAGAATTGTACCAAAGAAATAGAGTTTTTAATGAACAACTTGTGCCAGAATTAAGGCAATGCTTTTTCTGAACATATCTTGTATATGGAATTCCCCAACTCTAGGCCCTCAGATGGCATTGAGAAAATGGATATATGTTTAAGAACTAAAAAAAGCTAAAGATTAGATAGAGCTTTAACTGTGGGAACACAGATGGTTATTGTTTTGGTATGGCAGTGGTTGATAATACTTAGAGAACAATTCTTTTTTAAAATTATATTTTATTGATTATACTATTATAGTTGTCCCAATTTGTCCCCTGTTGCCCCCTTCCTATGCCCCCCCCCACTCCCTCAGCCAATTCCCCACACCATGGTCCATGTCCATGGTTTATGCATATGTGTTCTTTGGTTCTGTTTCCTGTGCTGTGCTTTACATTCACATGACTATTCTGTAGCTACCAATTTATATTTCTTAATCCCTCTACCTTTTTCACCCATCTCTCTGATCCCTCTCCCATCTGGCAACCATCAAAATATTTTTTGTGCCTATGATTCTATTCCTGTCCTGCTCATTTGTTTATTTTGTTTTTGAGATTGAATTGTTAATAGATTTGTATTTGTTGCTATCATATTGTTCATATTTTTGATCTTCTTCTTCTTAAAGTATACCCTTTAATATTTCATAGAATGCTGGTTTGGTGATGAGATACTCCTTTACCTCTTCCCTGTCTGGGAAGCTCTTTATCTGTCCTTCAATTCTAAATGATAGCTTTGCTGGGTAGAGTAGTCTTGGTGGTAGGTCCTTGCTTTTCATCACTTTGAATATTTCTTGCCACAACCTTCTGGTCTGCAAAGTTTCTGTTGAGAAATCAGCTGACAGCCATATGGGAGGCTCCCTTGCAGGTAGCTAACTGCTTTTCTACTGGGGCTTTTAAGATTCTCTCTTTGTCTTTAATTTTTGGCATCTTAATTATGGTGTGCCTCAGGGTGGGCCTTTTGGGGTTCATCTTGTTTGGGACTCTTCTGTGTTCCCTGGACTTGTATATCCAAATCTTTAACTAAATTAGGGAAGTTATTTCAAATAGGTCTTCAGTTTCTTACTCTCTCTTTTCTCCTTCTGGCACCCCCTTCACTCCTTAGATTTTTATCTACCACATGAGGGTGTGGGGCCAGCTTGTTCTGTATCTCCACCCCTGTAGGACTTTCTTCAGCTCAATTTCTGATGTTTCTGAATAATGATTGTTCTGAGTTTAGTTGTAATTTTGATGTGGTTATGCAAGGAGGTGAGTCATGTTTACCTACGCTGCCATCTTGACCAAAAACCACTTAGAGAACATTTCATATCCCTACACCACCAGACACATAAAGACTGTAGTTACTACTTTGGGATGTTTTGTAACAAACCAGGCACTGCATACCATGATGCTTCCTGTCATAAATAAGCACTGTCTTGAGCAGATTGCTAAAAAGCCTGTTTTAGATGATGATATCATTTACAAATGTCAGTGAAAATTTTGGTGGCAAACATGGCCCATTCCTGAATTAGCAAATTAACAGACTTCCAAATTTCTAACTTTTCATATAATGGTAACAAAGACTGACCTTTTGGATTGAATGAGTGACAATAAGTCATCAAATTTAATATTTAAAATAAATGATGTGAATTTATGTTGTATCTTTCACTCACAAAATAGGATATAACACATCAATTTAGATAATCAGGAGAGGAATTTTGTTCTAGTTTAGTCATAAAATTTGTGACAGAATTTGTTTTTGGCTTGATATCCATTTTCCCTTATTCTTTAGTTTAATGGAACCCTGATTAAAGTTCCTTGCTTTCAAACAATGGATTTTAATTAAATTAAGTCAATCATGGTGTGACTTTTTTTCTAATTTTTTTCCACCGTTTGAAGCTGGAAGTGGTCATGTGACTTATTACTAGCCTAAACTTTGTTAGATTTAAGCATAAATCTGCTGAGAAGAAGGGTCCTCTAAAAACTCTTGCTATGCTGATTACAGGGGAGCTGGTCTCCCTTTAATATAAATATAATTTCTAGAACAACATTGAATACCCTATAACCAAGTAATTATAGTTTATAAAGACAGGCTAAGACAATTTCAGAGGTACTGACTCTAACATCAACATACCTCTAAATCCATGCCAGTGTGGTCTGCTAAAGACAACCTTATGTTTCTGTTAGCTGTAACCCAGTACGGTACTAGCTCATACACTATTGTATGTGAAAACACCTTGAAAGTAAAACAGCAAAGAATAAATTGACTTACTGTTATTTAAATTAAATTAAAGAATGTTTAAATGCAACCCTATTTGTTAAATACCCTATCTCTTCCTGGAATTCCTAGTGGTCTTTAATTAATATATTGATCAACAAAGAAAGAAAGAATGAAGAAATTTATCAGCAAATGAACCAGAGCCAATTTCTTCTTCCAGCTATTTTTATAATTAATTTAGATTTCATTATATATTCACTGTAACCTAAATTGCCTATCCATATTTAGAACCAATTTTTCTCTAGGTTATATGTATGTTTAACTTTTTCTTAATTTATTTGACGTATTTTTGTTATGCAAATTTTAAAAAATTATACATTGCCTAATATAATATATCAGATTGGCCACTGGCATAGGAAAAAAGCCTGATTTTTAAACTATATGGTATTATTTGTTATATAAAATATCTTATATGTGTGTATCTTTATATTTTATCTCATGTCCTTGACTACTCAGTCACTACAATAGTTAATTGATTTCTTAAACTTTCATAGTTTTACATTTTAGCACATACATTCTATAAGGTTATAATCATTGAAAATATATTATAATATTGATGAAGCATGTGAGTAGACTACTTTTAGCTAGTAATTAATATTTTTCTATTCCTGAATTTTTTCCTGTTGCTCTTACCCTTACACTTAATAATTCAATGCTGTTCAAGGCTCTGTGGAGTTTGTTAGATGCAATCTAGAACAAAGTTACTTGAATACATAAGTGGGTTTTTAAAATACCTTGATGAGGCACACTCTACAAAGGCTAACATTCTAATTTTAAGAATTAGGTGCTTGAGCAAATGAAAATAGTGATTTAAAATCTAAAAATCTTGATCTGCAATAGTAGGAACACATATCCTAGGAAATGAACATCCCAGCTAACACCCAGGATAGAAGATGTGTTTGTGATTGCAACAGAGCTTGTTTTTTTACCTCTGTATGGATATAAAAAATGTGAACCAATTCTAGATTTGGGTTAAGGATTGAAACAAAGAAAGAGGGCAAAAGAAAACATATTCATTGATGGAGACTTCCGGTAGGTATCCCCTCTGGTCTTATCCCCAAAGCGAATGAGGAGTAACAGAAGCCATAAAAGTAATTTGATGTAATCCCAAAGTTTAGGCCACATTTGTCATTGCCCAGGTCATAAGAAAGAAAACAGCAAACCAGTTAGCGGAGTTTATGCTCATCAGTATACAACAGGGATAGAGGTCAGCGATAAGATTACACACCTAGGATTAAAAGCAATTTAGAGAAACCCGCTCTCTGAAAAATGTGGTAGATATTTGGAAACTTTTAGGAAGAGTAGCTGGGATGCCACATACCTGTTACATTAATTAAACAAGGAGGTCATTAGATTGAAGTGGTCCTAATGCCTTGGCAGCTTACATAAGGAATCTAAAACCTGTCTATAAATGCCTCAAGGTTATGAAATCAAGACCTAAGGTCAACCGTCATAAACAGTCATCCAGACTTTAAGGACAACCAGTCCAATAATTTTTGTTTGCTTCTGCACCTTCTCTGTATAAATCTTTCCCCTTGTTTCTGCCATCTCCTAGAAATTTCCTGTTTGGCACTGACAGGTTAGAATCACTTTTTGCTCAAATAAACACTTAAAAATTTTAATATTGCTCAATTCACCTTTTAATATTCTCAAGAAAAATTCGAACGCTCTTAAGGAGAACCAGAGCTCCTATTGGAAATTTAGTGTCAACTGGGGATGCAGAGTTAGAGTCAGACAACCTGCTCCAAACAGGAGGACTCTCCGCTCCCAGGCATAGGCCGCCTGGCCAGTGCAGTGCTAAACATTCTAGAAACATTGCCACGCATATGGGGTCTATAAGTAAGCTCTCTGTGGGCTTAAGTGTCCACTATGGAAGAAGGGACGTATGCGTTTGTAAAACCTAAACATTAATATCAACCAAGGGATACTGTGATTTAAAATAGAAATGACTAAGGACCTGAAGAACTTTAAAGTCAGGTTGGGTTCAGTTAGAGAAGTGAAGAGAGGTCTCAGGACACTCTAGTGTTTTACTATATGTAATTTAAACCAAATACCAAGATACTGAGTCTCCCATGCAGGTGGAATATGACAAGTTCTATGTGTATGTGTGGAAGTTATTTTGGGCTTGATTTTGTTTTTGAGGCAGAGAGAATATTTTAATATTACAATACTGAGTTTAGTCAGATGATCTGGCTTCAAATTCTGGTTTTGATACTTAGTAGGCATAACTATGAGGGGGGTGGTGAGGAATGAGAAGTTATCTCCCCTGCACTTCAATTACTTTATATGCAAATGAGGTAATAAAGCATCCTGCCTAGTATATAATACAAACACAAAAGAAATGTGTTTTGGGAGGTAGCTTTCTAAATGTTAAAACATTAAATTATTGAATATTGTACAATTTTATCCATGTAGTCAACATTGACAAATAATGATTCAATTTTCACTATTTTCCTTTCATCTTTTCATATATTCTAACCATTTCTAGCTATTTTGAGTTCCATGAAACGCATCTCTATCTCCATGTATACTCTTTCCTCTGCTATTTAGGCAATTGCTTAACTGTGCTGTTTCTGACTATTAGTCAATTCTACATATTCTCTATGATTAAATAGACATCGTTTCCTTAAACATGCCTTTCAGTCTTCGAAAAGCCTATGCAAGGGTCTCTTTTGCTCACTCAAAAGCCTATAGTTTCTTTGTCATTAAATTTAGTTCCGTGTTTGAGAATCACTCTACTTACAGGGAGGGCAGGACCTTTGTTTCTCCAGCTCCTAGTGTGACATGTAATATGCACATAATTAATATTCATTAAATAAAGACCGAATAACAGATTAGCACATGAAAGAAAATGCTGGGTAAAATATTTGTTTAACTCAATTTTCCATTGACTGTTTCACAGTTGCTCTAAGCAACAGGTTACTCTGAGCAATAGCTTAAATATGCTAAATACTCAAAATATTTGTCTTGAGACACCAATTAATTTAATTGCCTTAAATACCTTTCTACGTTGAATTTGGTCAACATCAAAGCTCAATGTCTGCATGTTCATACATATTTTGCTGAGTACCTTGTAAAATTTAGTCTTTTATGGTTATTTGTGGGCTTCATTTTGTTATGAATTTAGGCCCAAGTATATGTGAAATATAGTGGTAAAATATAGAATACTTTCATAAGTGTATACTTAATGATATAGCTGCCGGTCACAGAAAAATTCTCTAATAAAACATATACTGGGGATAATGTGAATGGCATTTTTTTTTTAATGGAAACCTTTTATCACCAATAGATATAGTCATGCCTCTAAAGTAGGGTTTAGTGCAAACCTACATGTTTAATTAAGTTTTGTTGAATAAATTTTTTGTTCACTTGTTTTAATAGATTTTGATATGCTTATATAACAACTTTCAGTTTTGTCTTAGATATCATAAGGTTATGAACTGAATCTTATTTCTAGATGCAGTGGATTTCAGAATGGTTAATAAGAGAAAGTTACTTCAATACAGTTCTACCTCTGACAAATCTATACATCAAGTATCATTTTAAAAAAAGCTATACTGTTTTCCATCAATCGTGTGGTTAGCTAAAAAGCTAAGAAAAACAAGGTGCTGAATCAAAATGAAAGACTGGAATAAATGCCAGAAAATTGTACAAAATTTTGTAGAAATTTAAACTGTTCTTTCAAAGTTTTCACACTCACTGTTTTCTGCTAGGAGTTTAATTTGATAAAATTATCAGATTGTTACACAATACAATCTATTTATAAGTACTTAATTATTTAACTTGTAATTTTTATGAAAATCATATAGTTAAATTCCTTTTAGAAACATACAACATCAGTTTTTGAAGGTGTCGATTATATGAGTAAAATATGCACATAACAAAATACAGTAAAGTATATTAAAGAAATTAAATCCATCTAAAAAAACAACTCAGGGACCACAGTTAACTAACTTGGCAAATTTCCCTCTTTCTTTGTACTATATTTTACTTGACTGAGAGCATTTTTCTTAAATAACTTGATATTCTGACTTTTCACTTAGCATGAGAATATAAACATTTCCAATATTAGTTTTGTGCACATTTTAATAAAATAATATTTAATAAAAGCAATATATCTATACTTTTAATAAAAATTATTAATGTTTTGTGCACATTTTAAATAGCTCTATGATTATATTTAAGAATAAGGTATAACTTCCATTATTAACCCATTTTCTATTGTCATTCATTAATATGAGCTTCTATTTTGTTTTTCTAGTTCATTCAGCTAATCTGAAAAATGCTGTGAGTAAACATCTCAGTGTCCATAGGCAATATGAAAGGCTATGAGGTTTTTTAGTAGGTAAAAAGTTTGAAGGTTCATAAAGTTTCTGGTAACCCAAACATATAGTTTTAGGCCGGATATTTTATATTTTTATTTTATAGCAATACCTTAATAATTAAAATAAAAAATTAATTCCATATTCTGGAATAGTATCTAATACAATACAATTTTCATGTTATGAAAAAAAAAATTAAGCAAAGACCTGATTCTTGTTTTGGTGAGGGGAAAAAAAAATTTTAATATGTGTGTGTGCTCATGTGTTTAATCACTAAAGAAGGTTATGACAACATATGAGGATTTTACATGAATCCCGATGATTTATGGCCAAGTTATAGGCAATAAGGAACAGCATTAATAAAGTATACTTTTTTCAAAGACTATTGACAGAAAGAAAGAATTCTTATGCAGGTTACTTATTCCTCTGAGAATATCAGATTAGTGTCACAAAGTGTTCTCAGGTTAACCATCACCTTGAAATTGTAGAAAGCACATTTGTTCAGAGTCAAATAGCAGTGAGTTTGTATCATAGATAAACCATAAGTTATTTGTCATTTGACTATTGCAGGGAAAACGATGCGTTTCTTCTCCTTTTCACAGACATACAATTCTGCTTTCTTAAAATTACCAGTGTTGATTAGTACAGAAATATTAGGAGACATATCACCATGTCATAAGGGGCAAGCCCCCAAATTCACCTCTTTTCTCTGGTTCTCTTCTTATTCTTTTCCAAAAATTCATAGATGATTGATGTTAATTATCTCTAGATGGCCAGGAGTTCCACTCTTTTACTTCCGTCTGTATGCTGCTGGGCAGAAGTTGGTTAAATATCAAGTCACACAGTAGGGAGGTAGATTTATGCCTAGACCCTGTGACTCCAGGCTTTACTGTAAAATCTAGAATAGAGAACATGTATTAGACAATCATTTATTTAATTCTCATTCTCTCTCTCACTGACCATGTGGAAAACTTTAAATATGAGTGGGTAATTAGAAGGATACAACTGAATATTTGTGGAAACCTTGCCATGGTATAAACCAAAAGTATAATATTAGTTTTACTTTCTTAGAAATATTTTTAAAATAATAATGAATTATTAGCATATATGTGAAATTTGTTTCATAACTAGTACATCATAATTCTATGCTATTGGAAACATTGTTTTCCTGAAGAGATAGAAACAGATGGTTTGAATGCTCTAATAAAGTGGTTGTCATTCATCACAATGTCTTCATCTAATCATATGAAGTTTCTAGGGCACAGATACCATTGTTTTAGAATGAAGAATTAGTCTATGCACTAATAAGCGTCTCTTCTTCCAAATGCAAGATACATCTTACGTGTTAGGTACATGTGGATATGTGGCACTCATGGTCAGCGCGGAAGCCATCACAAAAGTGAAACTGATTAATGTGACTGGAGGAACTAATGCACGCTTCTATCACCTGGAACAACAGAGTTTTGGAGTTCAAAAGCAGTTTGTAATCCTTCCTAGCCTAAAGATTAAAATTTATCATTTGTTTCCACCT